>LQRL01013354.1:18001-29730 GCA_001703475.1 Hydroides elegans | reverse complement strand
TTTATCTGTTGTTTCTTGATAAAAAATGCCCTCCACCTTCCCCTGTACACCGCCGTTCAATTAGCGTTGTAATGTATAGATACAGTCTGTGAGATAACAAGTGTCACACATGTTTCAATTTAGCTGTTGTTAATCACTAATTTCAAAGTGTTTATGGTGTTATCAGAGGGTTAAGATTCTCTTAAGTGTTTGGTGATTTGCAAATATCCTGGGGCGTTGTTTTGTTCCCCACGGATATATTTTCATTTCATGTATATATAGTACTGTAAGTGCTAATTTTTGCTAGCTTCCATTTTCCATGTAATTTTAATTGATATATGTATATTTGTATGGTTTTTAAACATGTAATCATATGTCAAAAACAGGGCACTTCGTTTAGCACAATATTCATAAAAATAAATTCATTAAATCCCATTCCATGTCTTAAATTTTCATTCGTCTTCCTTTCGAAACGCGAACACAAATATTTTTATAATATTTCAATATACTCGTATAGCATTGCAAAGCAGTTTTATTGCTTGGTTGGTATTGAATTGATATACTTGGGTGTACAACGATCAAAATGTATTTTATTTATAATTATTTATTTATTTTTATTTTCTAGAAACATAATTATATATTGAACTATGTGTTGCAATTAATGGATAAAGGCCATCTGTTTGTAGGTTGCAATTTTATATTTGCCAAAATGGTTGTCCAGTGGAGTGATCCTTATATATACACGCCTGTTAAGATCTGTGGTTTCTGTAATCAGGTATTTTTTTAATTACACAAAATTCTTAATGGGTGTTGTTTCATTTGGACTGTTTTTTGGCTTCGAATGGAGTTTATAGGGAATTTAAAAACATGAGATCATGTAAATGCAAAACTATTCCATGAGCTAAGAGCCGAACAATAAGTAGCAGGCGTGAATAACGAAATTGGTATAATGGCATGTGATTATTTATTTCATTAAAGCTGTAAAATAATATTTGCAGATATAACGTTTTTTGTCCTTTTAAAATTGGTTAGTGTATGATCTAATTGCTCAGGAATATGCTATAAATTTTGACAATTTGACAATTTTGTCGGATAGTAATATGATTATAAACATTTTATAAAGGTAAGAGCCAACGCTGAAGCTCATCTTAACATGCAATTTCAACAGTACGAACCTGATACCTATAGGTCATTTATTGGTCCTATTGAGCTCTATTCGGTGAAGGTATGTGTTTATTGTGTTCTTCATTTTAATGAAGTGTTTTAATCGTTATTTTAAATGGTTGCCGAAATATGTTTATAAATCATACAAAAGAAAAGACATAAAATATATTCATTTATCATTAAATCAAATTCAGTGTATATTTATCGAAAGAATAATGCATTTAGTATGATACGTCCATACTGCAAATATAACACTAGACAACAAAATTAAACTTATGTTTAATGTATTTTGACTAATGTTGGGTCACTGATTCCGAATATGATTTTTTTTCTATTGGGTCGCGTTTTTTTTAGCTTTTTTTACTATGTTTTGTTCTTATTGCGTAAATTCATTCTTCCATATTTTCATGCTTATAATATTTTGATAAATATTAAACACAAATAGGATTTCATTTTTAGTGTTCATTTTAATAATGTCTTAGATATAATTTACAGTTTAATTGAAAAGCATGTGGCATTTTCCATATTGTTGTAGACGAAACATGAATCATTTTTAATCACATTTGTTTTATTAACTGCACTTTATCAAAAATTAACTTATGGTATCCAAATACGTAGAAAACAACGTATTGACGCACCTCATGGGATAAACCCCAAAAGTTTACACCTATTTATTTCGCTAAAATTCTCTTGAAATAGTTGGTCAGGTCTTTTGATTTACTAAAACAACCTAAGCATTGAAATGAATTCATAAATATAACATTTGAAGCCCATTGGGCTCTTAATTAGACAATGAATCAATCCTTGCGTCCTTAACAGTCCTGAAAGATAATACAGTTCTTTGAAATATGAGAATAAGCATGTGTCACAATACACAATTTTGTGTTATTTTTATTTTTTGATAACTTAAAGAATATAAATGAAACTATGTGTAGCATTCAAACATTAAAAATAAGCAGTCAATATTAGTCAGTGATTATAACCACAATTAATATTTTGGGATTTGGATTCACGTTGGTTGGTTCGGAACTTACAATGATTTTCTTTACTTTAGTTACATTTAATCAAACTTCTCTGTGTCATGCTTTCTGGTTAGTACCGAAAATTCGATATTACATTAATGGCCGATCAAAATATTGTGAACTATTTTCCCCTGTGTCATGAATGTTTGGTTTTAGATAAGCAATGATATATTCAAATTCTAAGAAAATATGTCTGTACATTTAGTAATATGCTAACCACATGTACTTGATTTAACCATTAAAATACCGATCTTAAAATCTATAAATATCTTTGTAAGGTGAGAAAACAGTAAGACGCATTAAAATCGCGTATTTTCTGAAAATGTTAAACCTCAATAGAAGACAAATCTGATCCTATAGGGAATTTCGTGGCTCAACGACCCAAAATTACATTAAAACACATGACACTTCCCCAGTCACATTGTGACTGTTGACTTGTGTAATATATAGATCTATGTTTGACTGTGAACTTTTAATAAAAAGCCTCTGAATATCTGACTTAAAGCAAACAATCGACATTGAATAATACGCATCCATAAATATGAGCATGTTGCAGACATAATCTAGACTATAGAGCGGCTTATAGATTGAGTTCAGGTATAACGGGACTCTTTTGATTAAGGTTAGTGTTTTCTAATATGTACTTGTATTTAAAGTAGATGGATAGATTAACCCACCGGTCCGGAATAACAAGAATTCTCTCTAAACATTCAAAAATGTATATCACTCATGAATTAATTCAATTAAATCTTTTGGTTATTCTAGGTGTGTGTCCTGAATGGAGAACAAGCTCAGCCGTATGCGCATGTGCTTTTCACTGTTCACAATGGTGATGTCGAGTTTTGCGGGGCACTCTTTCCAAAATCGAAACATGATCAGTTGGAAACATTTTACATTTAAAACATTGGTCAGAAGTTTAGCTCGTTATTTCAAATAACAGAAGGCGTATATTTTTGAATCTTTTTTTCTGTTTGAGGATCAAGAAGACAGTTTTTTTACATCTGTTTGAAATAACTCACACATAACCATAAAACCCATTGTTATTTGTTTCTAATGGAAACTAGAATGTATTTGAACTGGGTATTAATGTTTCTTTTTTCATTATTTTTTTAAAATTCAAGATTTAAAATCTATGACGTTTGAAATAACTCACACATAACCACAAAACCCATTGTTATTTTTGTCTAATGGAAAATAGAATGTATTTGAACTGGGTATTAATGTTTCTTTTTGCATTATTTTTTTTTAATCCAAGATTTAAAATCTAGGACGTTTGAAATAACTCACACATAACCACAAACCCATTGTAATTGTTGTCTAATGGAAAATAGTATGTATTTGAACTGGATATAATTGTTTCGTTTTGCTTTTTTTAAATTCAATATTTAAAATCAAGGACGATTTATCAATGAATAGAAATGTTAATTTTTTCTAAGCCTTAACTAATTTAGTAATATTTAATTAATCACTTTATAATTCTGTTTATCATTACATAACGAGACAAAGAAAGTAATTTGTAATTTATTCATCAGTTTTTATTTGATAAATTCAAATAGAATCACAAGCACAAAATGTTGGTGTTTTTTCTATTTATTCAAAGCACATTTTTACTTAAATGACCCAAATGGACAGTGTCATCGCCAATTTCGAGACTAGGTTTCATTGTTCTTATTATCGGGTACACAGGTGTGGATTAAGATTAAGATTTAGATAGATGAGTTCTTTAAGGTACATTACATGTAACAATATACATACATCACCTTAATTCGTCGGCCCTAAATGCGTTTAATACACCAATGGGCGGTTCCAGACGTCGCGATTGAATCCGCGATTATGTCGGGTATTATTTGTCTACTCCGCGATTGCAATATCCAAGCTTAATCCAAGATTGGTAAAATAATCGAGGATTAATTCTAGATTAATTTTCGGTTCCAGACCGTTCGATCAGCTTTGGATATTGGAATCTAGGATTAATCCTAGATTATTACTGCATGTTATGCCACATGATAAAACTATGTTCTGATCGTCTTCATTTTGATGTTCAAGTATAAAGAAAGTGTTTATATTTGAAATATTATGATAACACTTGGACATGTTTTGATTGACTCGCGCCTTTAATGATAGTTTTAAGTATACATGGGCTAGTTTATTGATCAATCGGGGGTAGAAGTCTATAAATATCAGGAATTACAAAATTATATTGCATTGTCCTGCATGAGCTAGGCCTCGAAATATTCAATATGGATAGTTCTAAGAAAACAAGATGAAGAAAAGAAATGTAGGGTTGAAAACAACTGATTTATTGCCGGAATCGAGGTGGTTTTTTTCTGAGGGTCATAAAATTCGTGTGTTGTTAATAATGCGTCTAGGAGCTCAACTACCACGGCTTTTGGAAATCTGAATCTGTCTAAAAACGTTTCATCTGAAAAATCTTCAACAGGATTAAGCCTATCCCTTATTACTCTCCCCGATCTATCATTTACTTCATTATTTTCTAACGCCTCTACTATATCCCTATATTCAACATTTTCCGCCATATCGTGATAATTCGTATAGCGCCATATAGTATAAAATCTTGGAGATTTTATGAGGGTGGAAAGTATCGATAATATTACAATCATAGTCGATAGAATGCATAAAAATAATACACAATACATATCATATCAAATTGTTACCTAATAAAGAATGTCCATTTCTTTTTCGAACACTTTTTTTATTTGTAAAAAATATTGACATTTTGCCAAAAAAGGTTCTCCTGTTTTCAAACAAGCTCTTATTTTCTCACTATCATAGAGTAAAAATTGAAAGACCTTTTGCGTAAATTCAAATGTTGAGTTAACCAGATTACAAATCAAAGCCGACTTGAAAAATCAATAGTTTTGAGAAAATCTCAAAGAAATACAATTATATAACAAAACTTTATTCTTTTGATAACCCAAAGAAAAAAAGATAATCAAAAAAGTGTTCTTCAATTTTCAAAATCAGAAAAAAAAACTCCATATTAATAAACGCTATCCGGGTTTCGGCTGTGGAACACCTCTCTAGATGGTCTTCAAATATTGTACGTTTTTTAACCTGGACGGCTTGGTCATGATAAGGTCATAGTTTGTAAAATAATATTTCTAAAATCATGCAAATAAACATCAAAATATGCAAAAAGCAGGTTTGGTATGCAATCATTATATATTATACAGCCACAATAAATTTGTATTTCGTGTTTATTTATACGAATTAATTATGTATTTATCAGTGAAATTTAATTTGCATGTGAACCATTTGTGTGAATTTCCATTGCAAATAAAGACAACTTGTATAAATATAATAATAACAATATCCGAACAGGATTTCTAAGAAAACACGCCAATACTCAGTCATGCTCAATTTAGTTTTGCCCCCCAATGATCCCGGACATGTTTTGTATACAACGAGCATAACCCTTTCTAAGAAATAAATGCAGTAAACATTCAAAAGAAAATATCGGAAGCTATTTCATGATTATTTAGAAATTTCAATGAAACATATATCGTACAGAGTGGTATATACGACTGATAAATATATTTGCAACTAGTGGCAAATATAAAGGGCTGAGTAAAATACAATTTGAGAACAATATAGAGAAATTAAACTTATTATTAGTAAATAAGTTTATATCTAACCACAAATTGTCAACTTAATTAGCTTATGATTCGTGAAACAATATAGTGAATGTTGAAGATTGCTATTTATTTCCTATCCAGGTAAAATGATTAAATGGGAAGAACATTTCAATTTCTAATGAATAATAAAATAAACCGGTTATTAAATAAGCCCTCGTGCGGTCTGAAAAAGCAAGAACGTCTCGACTACATCTCGACGCTCTTGTATTTCCAAGACCACACTCTACCTTTTCGATAACCTATACGTAGGAAATATTTTTTTTACAGAAAGTAGAATTGGCTTATGACAATAAGGTCACCTTGCGACACATTTTTTAACAAATTTACCTAAATCAATTTAACTGATATTTACAGCAACAAGCGTGCGCACCCCTTTAGATAATAACTACTAGACCAGTGTCCAGTGTAGATTCAAATGTTGAGTTTACCAGATTACCAATTATAGTTTTGGTAACTAATAGTTCATTAGTCAGTTGAAACAAAATATAAAAATCGAATTCAAAAAGGTTATTCACTAAATTTAAGAAAAAATAAAAGATATAATTAAATAAGGTGATCCTCAGTTTGCAAAAACAGGAAAATATTTGTTCGAACTTGAACGCTATTCGGGATTTTCTGGGAAAACCTTTATGTGAAGAAATGCCTGTAAGAACTTGTTCACGCAAACGAAAAGGCTCGTAAAAAGCTCGAAAACCGATATTCTCGAAAGCCACATTTGTATAAAAACATAGCAGTTTATCCCATGTGTTCAAGCTATTTTTTTTTGCATGAACGGGTCTTAAGATGTTCTTAATAAAAGCTTTAAAATAACATGTTATATACATGTATTATATACAACGTGAGGATAAACTCATGAGGTGTTCCTCAAAAAAGGTGTTCCTTTCCATATCTCATCGTGCGCACCCCTTTAGATAATAACTACTAGACCAGTGTCCAGTGTAGATTCAAATGTTGAGTTTACCAGATTACCAATTATAGTTTTGGTAACTAATAGTTCATTATTCAGTTGAAACAAAATATAAAAATCGAATTCAAAAAGGTTATTCACTAAATTTAAGAAAAAATAAAAGATATAATTAAATAAGGTGATCCTCAGTTTGCAAAAACAGGAAAATATTTGTTCGAACTTGAACGCTATTCGGGATTTTCTGGGAAAACCTTTATGTGAAGAAATGCCTGTAAGAACTTGTTCACGCAAACGAAAAGGCTCGTAAAAAGCTCGAAAACCGATATTCTCGAAAGCCACATTTGTATAAAAACATAGCAGTTTATCCCATGTGTTCAAGCTATTTTTTTTTGCATGAACGGGTCTTAAGATGTTCTTAATAATAGCTTTAAAATAACATGTTATATACATGTATTATATACAACGTGAGGATAAACTCATGAGGTGTTCCTCAAAAAAGGTGTTCCTTTCCATATCTCATCTAGATACAAACTTTCAAACATTACCTTCTAGCTACCTTAATTTAAGGAACACCTTTTTGGAATGTCGTCGATTATTATAAATTCATTCGACAATACAAGATTCAATTGTATTCAGAGATATATAGCTATGCATGATAAACAGAAATACAATGAGAAATTGTCATATATACCAATATTAATCTTAATAGAAGATGTTCCTCTTATAAGGAATACCCAGCGATTTATTCTGTGAAATATATATATTTTTTCCGATTTCTATCTTGGCATGTTCAAAGAATAGGATGGATAAACTATTGCATTTAAGATATTTCGCTTTTACATGTACCAAAATGACGCACAACAGCGGGTCCACCGAAGACCGACAGAGCGATATCATTACCCCTGCGTCCAGCAAATTGATTATTCGCAAACCTCATGATAATATAAAAAAACTGATTACGTCGATGCCAAGACGTATAGGCTTACTGATCGACGCATGGGATATCCATACAAGCTACAAGCAATCATGAGTTAGAAATAGTTTAGAAACTGGAAATCGGAAAATGCAGGAGTATGTAATATCATGCCTATTTATGACAAAGCTATCTACAACAAGAACATGCAATTTAGTAAGAGCCTTGAAGACATATAAGTACATCTTGTGTGAAAATTTGAATAAAATCCATAGGATGTTTGTATTTATATGATTTGTTTACTTCTAATGGTGCAGAACTTTTGTCCTTTAGTTTATATTTTTCCCAGTATAAACTATCTACTTCATGATATTTTTATACAAAATAAGATTATACATATATATTTCATTATTATAATTGAAAAAACTCAACATCGACATTGCGCTATGGAATGGTGTTTAACAACAAAATATCAATGCTTAAAACGAAAACGGATATAAAACATCCGTGTACGAGATAAGAATGGATTTTTTCTAAGAAATAACGCCAATCCCAGGCATTATTCATGGAATCGATAAAATAAACACAATGGTTATTTGCCCTCTCTGATCCCGGACGGTTTATATAAATTAGGGCATAATATATATTTCTCAGAAATAAATGCAGTAAAAATTAGTAGAAAATATCAGAATATAGAGAAGTCTTTAAAGGGGACAGGATTGGCTTCAGGCTTATTATAGGAAAGGTGCCTCCATATGTTTTTTTGTAAAACGAAAAGTTAAATCAGCTTTGTAATAATAAACTAACATCTTTACTCGGTAACAGTTTTTGAATAAGAGGTTTTTTTTAATGGGTAAACAAATTAGATTTTATTTTATCAGAATATGTTTATGATTTGAAAATGCGAGGTGCATTTCATTTTTATTTTGTTTTGCCTTGCATGAATTCGTATAAACTCAGGGAAATTAAGGTGTTTTTTTCCATTTGACTTAGCCTTAAAAAACCGAGAGCAGTCATACATTGTGCCTTCATCACCGAAAATTGACATTTAAGTGCAAACATATGAACATTGAAGGCGAAACGAAAATATCGTCTTTTTTTGTTTTTCCTTAAAACTCTGATATGTTCTAAGATTTTCGTAATGTTCCCAACTGTGCACAATTTTACAGCAATGCCTCAAAATTCTGGACTTTTGCCCCTCGTAACGAATTCATATCTGTATGAGATGCATGCATTTTAAATATCGAAATCGAATTATCGAGATAAAATTATTTGAATCTAGCACTGTTATATGAACAACACGAGTATTTAAACGGCAACTATAATGCCTGATTCTTGTGTAATGCAGTTGGAGAGCAAAGGGACGCTTAAAAATTTAACTTCCATGGAGGTCAAATTGAAATTTACAAATTAAAATAAAATTCTATCACGTTGACAAATAGCCCAAAATAGCGTGATGTATAGTAAATGCTCATATAGAGTTATGACTTATTTTATTGGCTTTCCTGCGGTCATTTGGTCTGATCGTATACATGAACTATGTTGTTGCAACGTAGCAACGCATTTCGACACATACATAAAGTTAAATCGCCGTCGTAAACAATGTCTAATAGACAGCCCTTCCCGAATGAGAAAATATCGGTTACAAATTCAATCGGTACGGTTGATTCCATGAAAGCGGATAATCATAGGTTTCCCTTGAAGCCATATAGTTATTCCGGATACGGATCCTGTTGTTGTCTAGAGAAGGGGTTATAGAGCATGTGATTAGTTACTAGTTTTTTTACTTCAATGTGCACATTTCGACCAAGCCCTTTTATGGAATATTGAACAATATTTGACAGGATGTTTACAGCTTTAGCTAAGTATTGGTTTCAGCATTCCATTCCTTCGAACCCGGATTCAAACGTGTCAATGACTGTTTAGCCTTTAATTCCAGATGATTGCGTATTAAGGTTATTGAATAGAAATACGCATATCCGGAGCGCTATAAAAACAGGGCTCTCTCCAAAATAAAAACATATTTCTGAATCGGACTATAACGTGGTTGATCGGTAATTATATTAAAATTTGATTTTTATCCGCTTAAAATAGTCATTTGAAGCATTCTTATAGCATCATGAATGGTTTTAATTAAATATAAATAAAAACAAACATTTACATAAATCGTGTATTGTTTCTATTCTAGGGAATTTGAAAAAGGTAACGTTTTTTTGAAGTACCTATATGATTTTAAGGAATATTTTTGCATTTTCGTGACTGCCTTAATCATAATTCAATGCTGTGTAATATAATTATATTTTACATTATGCTTGGTAAGCTCTTGACCACATCAATAGCTGAAATAATTGAAGGGTTTCGTGCAACATTGTGTTAAGTTTGAAATAGACGTTTTGAGAACAGAAGCATTGAATGTTTTTAAATTGGTCATTTATATTAGGATTGGCAAGGGGTCAATGATGAAATTATTATGATCGCACTAATTTTGTTGCATTCTTTAATTACATAATATAAACCTATATTTATGTGACATTTTGCAATACATTTGAGCGAACATGTTCACTCGACTTAATACATTGTTGCACGGAGCCATTCAATTGTTAAAATATTGTTTGAAGGAAAGTACCTCACGAGCTGTTTTTCATAAAAGTCGCTCCCCAGCTTCACTAGGCTCGGAGATTTTAAGCAAATTATTTCAAGCTGGCAGATTTAAGCAGTTTGAGCTATATGATTTTTAACAATTTCTTTATTTGTTATAGTTTATGCGAATAAATAATTGAAGTGTTGTGTTCAGAAAGGATTATTTGTATGTTTGTGCTCTTAAAAAGTTCAAGCTGTTATTGCAACCTTGTTGAAAAATGTGCCGTGAGTTGTCTTTCTTTTTAGAAGTCATAACACTAATTCTGTATTTGTAAATTATAAGACTTTTGTTTTAGGATCACCTTCAAAGATACAGTATTTGCTTGGAGTTAACGCCGATTCATCTAAAACAATGTCTTGGAGTGATGTGAACCCATTTATAACCGAAGAGATTCGTGGGTATTGCCAACAAGTAAGTTTATTATTATTTCTGCTCGGCAAATCAAGGTTATGTGGAACACGTTATGTCAATTGTGGGATACGTTCATTTAAAAGAACCGAGCAATGTGTGTTTCTACGGCGGAAAAGGCAGGGTGTTTTTTTCACCTTTTTCTTTATAGGACCTTGAAAATATTGTCAAAGTGCTATAAAGAAAACAGTGAAAAAAACACCCTGCCTTTTCCGCTGTACACCCAAAACAAAGGTGGAATTACCAAACATTGAGAAAAAAAACGAATTTGTTCATAGAAGTCATTTTATGCCTCTGATGTCTGTAAATATAACATATCGGAAATCGTTATATTTGTTTTATGCTATGAACATAACAATAAGGAAAATTCCCCAGCTGAATAGATTTACACTTAATTTGCGAAGCTTATTTGTACATATATTGTGCTATGTTGTTGATTGAATTTTTTATTTTGTTATGTTGTTGATATTTAGGTAAGCACTTCCGATGCCGAAGAGGTTTTTATCCACATACAGTTCACTGTCAATGGAAATGGTCCTGCTGAATTTGCTGCCGCCTTTCATCCCAGATATGAAAACGATGCACTGGAAACATTCTAGTACTCTAGAAATCGATGAGCTATCAAAGACATATAACTAGAACTCAAAATTATAGAATTCTCCAAGCTACCAAAGACATGTGATTTACAAATATGGAATATGAAAACATTGACATGTTATAACTTGTTTCTGCCAAAAAAGTGCACTCTGCGTTGACTTTTGATACTGGAAAGATATCAGATTGTTCATAAATATTTATTTATTCTATATATGCAAATAGAATACGTGACATTGTCACATTTTAATTTCAACATCATTTTCAAACAATGTTTTGTTTTTGTATTTCTTTGACTGAGATTTTTAAAAGAAAAATTCTATGTATTCAATTGAGAAAACGTTTTCGTATAAATGTTGATTATGAACTTGTATTGCAGCAACTTGTTATTCAAATAAATTAATCTCGCAGTTTTTCGCAGTTGGCCAATTTCATTCGATCATAA
>LQRL01013354.1:0-14116 GCA_001703475.1 Hydroides elegans | reverse complement strand
GATATTTTATTCACCCACTGAAACTCAGTGCAATCTTATACAATAATTGAAAATTTGGGCATAAGCTCCCGCCTCTATAACACTAATTCATGAATAAAATCCCAATACTATTTCGTATGGATAAAATATTCGCTAAAAAAAAACCTTAAGTGGAATAGGAAAATCGGGCAGAAGCTCCCGCGTATATTGCATATTTTTCGGTTATAAAACGAAGTCAGAAGACACGCGTCATATAATATTGATCGAAAATAATTGAGGAATCCCGGGGACGACACTTAGACGTTGACAAGCAACATGTCGTAGACCATGGGGATATTGCTAAGTCCGTTAAAAATAACGGAGAAAAAGTCCTTACAAAAATAACCATAAAAAATGACGAAGTCCCCACCCTGGACACAGACTTTATCTGTATAAAACAGAGTATATTCTGTAGGGTTGCTTGCTTAGAGCTAAGGAGAGGAGAGGGTCGCTTGCTTAGAGCTAGGCGAAGGGCGAGTTGATGGGCTGCAACTCAACTGAAGAATATGCGAAAAAGCAGCGCTTATATACAGTTTTGGTCAAGTGGACTTTGAACCTAAAAGCTCTTAGCCAATCGGAGAGCTGCATTAGCTGCTCATGCATAGAGCACGAGTGATTCTGCATGCACAGAAAGGGGTTGTGTAACTTGCTCGGGTGTGTTATATAAAACAAGTTGGACTTTGACCCTTTAAGCGAGAGGCTTTATGTAATTAATGTCTAATAAACTGTCTTTCTAAATAATGAATATAAAATACGCAATGTCCATATTAAATCAAATATGATATAACTCATACTAATATCTGCAAAATAAACCATTAAATACAAACAAATTCGTAGGGTCCCAACACATTGATTGAATAATAGATGTACTTGTGGCTATTCAAGATCATGTGCAGAGAATAAAAGCTATAACGTGACCCGTGGTTATTATATCGACAAATGGAAGGGTTTTGATACATCGATACATTTTCGAATTAGCTCATCGTTCATTTTATTATTTGATTATATTTAATTGTTAATATTTTTTTAATCAAGATGTTATATATATTTACTTACTTTGACTACGTAGCGCACGATACCATCATTTGCATTCATTGTTTTTCTGTAAGACTCGGGTTTGAAATTCTTGATTATTATCTCACCAAAGCGTTCAACAACGTCATTTCGTAACTGAAACAAATTGTTATTATTTGATAACAAGTATTATAATTCTTTTAAGTTTTGCTTTGAAAGTCACTCTTAATAACGTTTTGTTAAAATAACACATTCGAATGAAATGTTCAATAAGTAATCATTGAATCACATTGCTGACCATTCAAATATCTGTTTACACTTAATAATGACTTGATATTCAAACAGTTAAGATGCTTATGTAAAACTAGACAAGTATGTTATATTTCGCTTCATTAACAATATCGTTTTATTAAAGATAAAAATTGAAGATGAATGATAGTTCATTTAAGTGTTGTTTGAAAGTCACTCTAAATAACCTTTTGTAAAAAACACATTTGAATGAAATGTTCAATCAGTAATAATTGAATTATAATGCTAAATATTCAAATACTTCCTTATACATAATCACGACTTAATATTTGAATAGCTAATATATTTATGAAAATAAGACAAGTATGTTATTATTACCTTCATTAACAATATATTTTTACTAAAAATAACATTTTTAATCTACCTGGTCACAGAATCCTATGACGTCAGGGGATACTGTTGTATGTCCAATCGACCATTGCATGTTGGCAGATTTGTCTAAAATAAAAATGTATATTTTGGTTAATTGCTATTTCCTTCACTTTTAAAAATAATGTAAAAATTGAAAAATTATCAATACTTTTGAAAAGTTTTTTCAAGGCAATTGCATCAAAAGATCGAACAATAAGAAACCATATTTAAAACGTATATTTGTTATAAAATTACATGTAGAATTATTTCTGCTTTGAATATTTTGCATTCGATTGAATAAACACAATATTACAACGAGTTTCGTCAGGCTTTGATCAAAGATGATTGAAAATCAGCTCTCAAAATATGTTATATTAAGATTTAACTTAATGTGATTTTCAAACACTCAATAAATGTAACACATAGTATGTGGTATGCCAAGTTGTCTATTTCATATTTGTGTTCTTGTAATTTATAGCAGTGTTCCATAACAACATTCGACGATCACTAATCCCGTAAATCGTACAATGCTTGTCAACATACAATTTCGATTTTAGCATATTTGAAGGGCACCCCACGATCTCATTTTCAAAAAGTGCTAATTTGAGCATAAAATCACTTGAGACATTGACGTAAGCGATACAAAAAAGGACAATTTTACAAAAATGTGTTCATAATTTTATAGCTAACTGACCTCATTGCACTCATCAAGTTAGCTAGAATCGGGCAAGTAATTAATTGTGTGAAAAATGGAAATAGATATACATTTATATTCTACAAATTTCTTATACATATCAAAGCAGTGCGCTTGGCTAAACATAAGAATAAAAATAAAATACTTATTTCGAAGAAGTTACACAATATCTATATATTAGAAAAGCTGTTCCTTTAATATTTTGTAGCTTTTTTATAATTGTATTAATTAAATCAATTTTCAAAAAGAACACATTAAGGATCATCTCGTGCCCATCATACTTTTAACAATTATTCGTAGCAGCGACTATTCCTTAGGGGATACATTGTATGTTCTAGAATAAAAGTGCGTTCATCGGTTAGCAAATATTTTAACACAATGCTTTGCTTTGCGATGAAAATTCCGCTGATCAATGTACGTACCTTTAAGTTGAAGAGAACAAACATTATTTTTCTGGGCAATAGGTAAAACGAATTAATCACTACCAGTAACAAATGTATCACTTTTCACTGTGAGTATATTTCTTGGACAAGCCTTCAGTGGTAAATGATAGCTGCAGGTTCATGTTAATGAGTGTATGTCCTTATTTCATCCGTTATATATTTTACGTGTTTTTACTTGTCTTCTCACCATTTCTTTTACAAAAATGATTAATCAAATAACAAGGATCGTTTCACTTCTCATGGCATGATTGATATTTTAGAAGATTTGTCTTCTTTAAAAGATTGGCTAGCAACAAATTTTGCATTTTAAATGTTATAATGATAATAACTAATTTGCAAAAGAATTAAGAGACGACGTTGCAAAACAAGCATATCTAGGTATCAAGTAATCATGAAACGATTATGTTGTGAATTCATATTTTGAAATAAGCGTTTTTTTTTGCATATTTTATTTAAGGTTAAGGTAATCTTATAGTTTATAGAACCTTCGTAATTGAAATCCAAGTTATGTTAACTTACATGTTAAATAAAACTGTTATATATCAGCTTTCGTATTCAAGACATTTTGATTACAAAAGGATGTTTTCTCATGGAAAACAAACTAAAAACATTATATCTAGTGAGGGTTTGCATTGCCCATTAATTTACTTGAATAGAATGACATATCAAATTATGCTTTTAATAAACTATATTATCAGTAGTCTTATTCAGTGAAGTTGTAATGTAAAGTAGGGTTCAAAGTTAAAGGTATATTCACAGTCAACTCAACTTTATAATGGATATTGAGGCTGCTAGTGCATGATAATAGTTTAGAAATTACGAATTATGCTTAAAAATCATTACTAAAACAAACATCTTTATAGAAATTGAGGTTTGAGGGTTCACTCATATGTGATTTAATGTTCCAGCTTGTAAATACAAAGGAAAAATGCAGTGGTCTGAGTTACTTCTTACAGAAGTAACTCAAGAAGTTAAATAGATATGCGAAAAGGTAAGATCATATTTTCAATTAAATATATCTCGAATATATCAAGCTATGCATTCATTTGCATAGTATATGCCCTTACCTATGCGTATTAAAAGTAGATAATCATAGTCGTCAAGGCAGGTTAATTTGATATATAAGGCATCATGTGTTAAAATGACATTTGCCTTCAGTTGTTAGACGATATGGAGGAATATTATGGAGAAACACTTTTTCCAAACTATCAGCCCATGTACTTCAGACAAACGATTTCCAATGCAGGAAACAAGCGCTTCACAGTAAAAGTATTATTTATATCTAATATTATGAATATTTAGATCCAAATCAACTTCAAATCAATTATATTCCAAATTAAGAAGAGATTAGTTTAGAGTGTATGAAATGAAAGGATTATAACATTGAATCAAATTCACAAATACTAGAAATACATATTATACAATATATAATGATGAAATTTTTATATTACATGTATTTGTATATATATTATCTTAGGTTTTAAATTTAACCTTACTTTTGATTTTCATTTTAGGTGAGTTATCTAACTAATGTGGGATTTGTTTATGCTGATAAATATTTGCACCTTCAGTTTTCCGTGGACGAGCTTCATAATATGTATTTTCCGAAGAATGAAGAGGATCATTTAGATTCATGGTAGCATATCAACCGTCTTTAGCGTTATTCATCTATTAAACATGAGTTTAAACATGGTTTTGTAGACGATCAGCTTATTCGTTTAAGTCATTTCCAATGCCTTAAATTGATATTTGAGGCGTTATCTTTATTAACATTCTTGCTTGTTTTCGTTGATTATAGATTCTTTACAGATACGAATGCTATCAAAATAAGATTCATTAAAACATATTTGTTATCAATAGTTCTTTGAATGATGCTGATGCATATTTGCACATGATATTAGTTTCGATTTTCAGATGTGACCTCAAAATAAAATGTCTGAATAGTTACATCAATGTTTTATTGCATATAATAATCATCCAATTGCATTGGTTTCAAATCTACAGGTTTTAATATTTTACTTAATCAGTTCATACTAAGTATAATGAAACACTTATCTACATACGATGATCATTTACACATTTATATGAAGTAAGAATAACATTGTTGAAAGAACGCTTCATTTGGTGATTTTTATTCATTGGCTATAATTGCCTCATGACTAAGGCATATAATAGAAATCCGTATTAAATTAACGAATTGTCAGTCTTCCCGTCTATATCCGAGTTACATATGAGAATCCACAGTATTTGTATTTGCTGCTTGATTCCTATCAAATGTCAGAATATACAACTTCTTGAACTTAGTCTATATTCATATCTTTTAACCAATGTTTCATATCACATCATTTAACCAAGAACATTTTAAAACATTTTGGCATAAAATAGTATAACTCTATCATTTATAAACTCAGATACATTTTAGATGCATATTACATTAGCAACGTGTCAATAAATTATCGTCAAAATTGTTTAAACCTAAATGTGTATTTGTTACTCCATTTATTCACCAAACAAAAGCATAAAAGCTCACATTTATCAAACAAGTAAAACAAAGATTCTTGCAAGATTGTAAAAAACACTCTTCATTAATCTAGCTTTAATGAAAGGTTTCACTATTGTGACAGTACATATATTTATCTAAAAAATATAGTTGTATGCAACCCCTTTACGCAATGATATCTCTAAATGAATAGAGAAAATACATTCTCATTTATTCTACTCGACCATGTTATTATTTGCTTAATTATGCTAATTTTAAAGCATTTTTAATGTCATAAAACGTATTAAGAAATTTAAAATATAAATTTTGTAATACAGCTAAACACATTTTCTTCAAGATGTTTTATAAAACATGCCCGATCATTTATATGTAATGTCAAGATTCATCGGCTCATCGGTGCAAAGAATGACTCATCTTAAAGATAGTTGGGATAGTGAATTGCCAGGCTAGAGTCATAAATAAACCAATCCTGCTACTGTTAGAACGTGTATCTACAAATGTATTTTTGCAAAACAATCCTATGTTAGGGAAGAGGTAACACCTTATACATTGTATGTAAGGCACGCGATATAAAATGGAAAATAACAATCGATTCTGCAGTTTGAAATAAATTTAAAAGATATATTACGCTTTTGGATACGTTTTATCTGAACTCGTTATATATAAGTTAATAGTGATAGGGATAAGTTGTATCTGAAATATTCATATCTATTTTGTGATTTTAAGGATCAATAGCCACTATTGATCTTTAAAATCACCTCTTTGCAGTTCTCAGTAATCCAATAAAAGAATTATTTTTAATTTATTATAGCAAAATATATAAGTTGAATCGATCAATCACATCATATTTTTAGATCACCTCAAAACGCTATAAAGAATGGCATGGGATGATCATAATCCTCATATGACCGATAAGATTCAAGCCTTCTGCGATCAGGTAGGTTACAAAGTCGAAATACTCGATGACAATCCAAGATACTAGATGATAAATCAATATTGACAAGAGATCAATGAACAAAACGTAATTTGCATATACAAACATGTGTTTAAGAAGAATATAATAGGTTTCAATTTTGCTTAAAGGTATTTACCAAAATGTAGAAACACTTATAAAGTTACATAGCGTTAGAATTGCATACTATTTATAGGTCAAGGAAAATGTAATTACACAAATTGGAGGCGAGAATATCGGGTCTTACCAGGGTCATTCATACAGACAGCTTATAAATAATCAGATCCTCGGGCACTATGTAGTGAAAGTAAGTATCATAATGTGGGTCATTTTGAAATGGAATATTTTTCTGAAACTAGCCAATTATGACTGTATATGACGTTACAAAAGTAACGCTTACATGAAGTGCCAAAAGATTATCAGATAAAAACATATCATGTATAATTTGACATGAAAACAAAAATTAGAAATAATGAAATGGACAAGTAAATGTATTTGTTATACACATAATGCATTTTCGATTTCGATTCTCATTTTTGTTTGTTTTTTTTTTAAAGAAAAATGAATACAAATATAAAACTCAATATCAATTGATTGATCATAAATGAGCGTACATGTATGATCATACATACATGAACATGCATGTGTTACTTATCGCCTATGAATTCATGTTTGAGGTGAAGGTTGCGGATGCTGCCGATGGACGTAAACAATATGCGCATGTGCAATTTATAACAAACCAAAACCTCGGTATGCCCGCTGTTCAATTTCGTGCTGTTTTCTTCCCAAGAACTGAAGAAGATGTTATGGAAATATGGTAGTACTACAGACGAGAAGCATGTTTTTTGCCCAATCAACCTTAAAAGAATAAAAATATAATTTTGTTCTAGAATATTGAATGTATTATTCATACTTATGGACAGAAGTTCTGCACCGTTAAAAGTAAAAATTCATATAAAAAAGTAATGGATGGATTTCATTCAAATTTTCACACAAGATGGACTTATATGTTTACAATGATTTCATAATATTGCATGTTCTTGTCAAATATTACTTTGCCATAAATAGACGTTATGTAACACACCCCTGCATTTTCCGATTTCCAGTTTCTAAACCTTTACTAACCGATGATTGCTTGTAGCATGTATGGGTACCCCATACGTCGATCAGTGAACCTATACGTCTTGACATCGACGTAATCAGTCCATTTGTCTGATACTGAGGTATGCGAACAATAAATCTGCTTGACGCATGGTTAAATATATCGCTCTCCCTGTCTTCGGTAGAATCGTTGTTATGCGTCATATTCGTTCAATCGAAAGCGCGAGTCGTCGCTAAATACGACATTGTTTCAGTTAGTATAAGACTAGGATGCTCCGGTGTGATTTTTAAGGCCCATTAGAGCTGAGAGCGCTGTCTTTGGTTATCACGTACGGGACCAACGAAGGTTCTTCGTAGCCAAATATAATGTTTGCGCTAACGACGTAAAACCGTTCTGGTGCTTATCCTCGGATTATGCCGACCATGAATTGTCCCTGCTGTCTGTAACACACTTCCAAACCTGTTTTGAATGGTTGTGATGCGAATTTTGCGATTCTGATTCGGTGTCGTTACTCGTTGCCTACCGGAATATGGACGGTCGCGGGTCGATCTGGTTTCTTCTAAACGTCTCGCAAGCCGTGAAACTATTGTCCGAGGGACGTTGAAATGCCTTGCAATGGCATTGTGTGAGGCTCCACACATAAACATGCCTAAAGCTCGTTCACTTTTGATTTCGGAAAATCGTGGCATCTCTAATCTTAGGTCGCCATCAATAATTTAACTCGAATTTTCCCTTTGTTATACTATGCAGCGACATGATTTTCGTTGCCATAGACAAAATATATATGACCACAGGGGCCTAGGTAGAATATATCACATTTTATTAAGTATTGGCATTTTGAAACAGAGTATTGACAAATAATAAAACATGAATGATTGTTTACAAGCTGTTAAATATACTTGTTCATTTTCATTGATTTATTTAGAAAACATTCATAAATGGTGCATCTTTTTTGTCCCTAAGTATATTATGTATATTATGTTATCAGGGTTTTTTGGTTTTCCTAAAATCACTCACTTTAAAATCATGTACGTCAATAAGTCAAAATTAAATGGTAAGGATGGATATGTTCAGGCGCCGTGTCTGTAATGTACCATTTAACATGTAATTTAACATGTAATTATTTCTCAAAACTGTTCTTAGTGCATGTTAGAGCATGAATCAAATGCCTTTAGTAAAATCATTGAATCTGTTTATGGCAACGAATTTGGTTATTATGAACTTCACTTGCTGTCTTTATTGACTTATGGCGATATCACGATATAAGATATTTAGTCAAAAAAATAAAACTTTGAATAAAATCAATGAAGGACTTTCATTTTTTTTCGAGAGGTTGCTATATTTCAGCTTAATATATGACAAAAGTACTCTTGAAGCTTGGGTTGTCTTTTAATTTATATATTAATTCATATTAATTCATATATAATTCATTAATTCATATATAATTCATATATAATATATAACAAACGGTCTCTTGAAGCTTGTGTTTTCTTTTGATTCTTCAAGCACAACATAAACGCAAGTTTGAAATCAAAAGAATAATTCCCAATGTAAACAGATACGGCTATCGTATTATGCATTTGATATTTTGAACACATTTACCTACATTAAATAACGTTTTCGATAATCGTTAATTTCAATTTGAATATAAAATTGTGTATTGTGATTTGCCGCATTTTTTTAAATACCTATTCGGATTTTCATAAATGTATTTGAACTGCTTCTTAACAGTACTAGGTAAAGACAGATCAGCGCCATTTGGTCTTTCATAAAGCAATGTATGTGCCAAATGGTGATCTATATATTTAACGCTAAATGATCATCTATATAGGAGATAACCACGTTTACAGTTCAGCACCAAATGCTTTGAATTTTCAAACATGATTACTTGTAAAATTAATTTCCACTATTCAGGCGACGAAATATGTCATCCTAGAAAAAAATTGATTAAACTGTATTCCGGATAATATGGATAATATATTGTATATGGGATCAGTTTCGTTAACATTTACAGCGCTTAAGGTATTATTCGGTTTAGTAATCACAAAGTAATGACGCTTCAAAAAGGCAATAGAGAAACATTTTTGGACTACGGTGTTTATAAAATAATCCTCATGTATAAAAAATGACTGTATGAAACATGTTTGGCACATGCTGTAACTAACGGGAAAACGCTTCTTAAAAATATTAGCCCATAACAAAATGGCCTATGACAAATGTTATTACATAACCATTCTCTGCCTGCCTCATCTTTTTATAAAGCAGAACAATTAGGATAATCTTATTTCTGAACTTTGTGTAATATATTCTATATACACGTATTTCATACGGAATATCACAATTATAATTAATCTTAAAAAGGGCTGATGAATCTAATCTCAAAAGTAGACATATATATTTGTTTTAAAGCAAAACTTTCTACGAGGATTTTAGATATGTAATTATGAGCTATATATAGTTTTTTTTAATCATATAAATGAATAATTAATGTGCCTTGTATAGTATTCAATTTTATGATTTATGCCTGCTATTTATACCAGTGTACCATAACATCATTTAAGTAGCATCCATCCCGTTATTCTAATAATCCTTTGTTAACTAGCAACCAGCTTAAACATAATTTAACATTGGATCCTATGTATTCAAAGAAAACAATCCTTGAAAGCAACAACAAGTTTGTACTAGAATTATTCAGGCTTAAATAAAGAGATACACTCCTTTTTAAGTACTTAAGGTGAAAAAATGCTCTTCATTAAATACATTGATCACTCTTCACTGTAAGATAATTTTTCAGCAATAACTCACTAACACGTAAAAGCTACTATGTAACATAAATTTTGCCCGCATTTTGTCCTGAATAAATACACACCTATATAAGTTCAGCTCATTAAAGTCAGAGTTAAACAATACAGGGATAGTTTCAATTCTATGGTATGATTTGGTATGATTTGTTTGGATGATTAATCTAATTCAAAGGATGGGTCAACAACTGGTGATTAAATTATAGATTTCTATACTTGAATGATATAACGAGAAACACTTTCTCTCAGCGAAACGTAAGTAAATGTAAAGCACTGGCAGTTAAGGTCTCATATTGCCATACTTTCTAGCACACATTTTGAGACAGGCAATGTTTTAATACAATAGCTTAAATTGAAATAAAATTTTATTTCTATGCTGATTCATGTGTATCGTAATAACATTACACGTGTCACGTTTTGACTGTTCATTATAAAAGTTAAAAACGTGTGCTCAATATAATTGCATTGTCTTTAACTATTGGTTTTTACTGCTCACTTAAACATGAGAACAATTTATGAGAGCTGAACACATCCATAGCATATATGTGTTGTTAGGAAGCTAATTTTATTGGTCTTGTTCAACCATTTCATGTTATATCGATGTAAAATTTCAATAAAGATTAGTTTCATTTATACATTAATTGTCCTTATCAATTATTGAAAGAAAATTTTGACTTATTATTTTACTTGATGTATTCATTCACACTAAAGTGCTCGATTCAAATAAGTTTATCTCGATAACTCGTTTTGTTATAAGATTTCGATTTTTGAAATGCATGCACCGTGTACACATATGAATTCTCTACGAGGGGCAGAAATCCAGAACTTTGAGGCATTGCTCTAAATCGGTGCACACTTGGGAACATTTCAAAAATCTTAGTCTAAAAACCGTTAATCGAGAACATTAGTGTGTGTTAATATATGTCTAAAACACTGGAAATTGAAATAAAAGTGCAAACATGATAATAATAATGTAGATTTGGATATATGTATACATTTTTTTCAAGAATTTGAATGCGAATCAGAAATATCATTATTACAGTTTTTCAATAATGCGCCGATATTTTCTAAGATTTTTTAAATGTTCCCAAGTGTGCACCGATTTTCAGCAATGACGCAAAGTTCTGGATTTTTGCCCTTCGTAGAGAATTTATATGTGTATAAGGTGCATGCTTTTTAAATGTCGAAATCTTAGAACAAAACGAATTATCTAGATAAACTTATTTAGATCGAGCACTATAGTACACATTTTTCACTTGTTCAGTCCGCAGAGAGAAGGATTTTATAGCTGTAGCAATTTGGTTGTTATTATGAAATTTAAAAATATTTACACAGGGTCTGAGGTAGCCTACAGTATTGAATAGCCTAAATCTACGTTGAAATCGAAAACAAATCACGCAATAGATAAAATGCAGTGGTCTGGGGTCAATGATATTACCCAGCAAGTAACAGAATTTTGCGATCAGGTAGGTTTAATATCATATTTCATAACACATTAAATTAAACCTTGAATAAATTATGAAGCGTGGATTTTTTTACTGGTCTTGTAGTGAATATGAAATTGACCATTCGGAATGATACATATATAAAAATATTTACAAAATTAATGTTTTGGCAACAGTTGTATAATTGTTCTCTCTTCAATTTTTTAATGATAGCACTCATATTATAAGAAACTAATTTGAAATCTTATCATTTTCTTGTTATTTCTACGTAATATTTTTAATTACTTTAGCTGTTAGAAGATGTGGTGAAACAATGTGGCGAAACATTTTTTTATAAATACCAACCGTTGTGCTACAGAAAAAATGATTTCTAATGGCAACAACGAACGATACACTGTCAAAGTATGTATATCCAGTACAATGATTTTTTTGAATAAGAATAATTTTCATTTCTACTATCTATCAAAGTTAGAAGAGGTAGCGTAGAGAAGAAAAGCAGTAATAATCAAATTAATTTTACACCATCAAATATTTGAAAATTAGATGCGGATAAAAGAAAATCTTTCTATATATTATCAAATTAAATCAAATACACAAATATGAAAAATGAAACAATACTAATAGTAAAACCTTGTTTTACATAAACATAGTAGTAAAATATCACATTTCCAATGCAAAACTTAATAGCGTATTTCATTATAAAGGACAGATATCAGGCTAGAATAGGAAACGTTTACGAGGACAGATATTTTCACCTTCAGTTCTCAGTTGACGGAAATGGACGTATCTCGCATCATAATTTAGATCTTCCAAAGTGTGATGAAGATCCTTTGGAAACATGGTAGAGGTTTAATCAATTCAATCTTGTTTGATCAATGGACATGTGATGACAATGACATTGTACATTGTGTTTGAAAATAGTCCAACAATCATTTAGGTTGTAATTTAATTTTACAGTACATAAAATGGTTATTTAACATGTTACATAAATTGAAATTAGTAATGCATCGACATGCATTTATTTTATTTTACCTTCTGCTTACTTTTTTTGACAAAAATAAATGCTGAACAATTTGTTTACTTTATTTTCTAATATAGGAAATATACCATAACTCACATGCCATCATATTCGAATTCATTGATGTTAAGCTCAAACCACTTCTTTATAAAATCTATTGACTTCTTGTTAAATTTCTATCTATTGGGCCACTATCTACGCATTCATTTATGTCCAAGGATTTGAAAGGTTCAATGTGTTGCACAAAAAATTCAACGTTACAAATTGGTATATGCCGAATGTCGATAAATGGAAAGTTTAAACGTTTGCACACCTCATATGTTCTAAGCTTCGACGGTTCAAGTTGATGTCACTGCAAATTATATTGTCATATTATTTGCAATTATTTATTATATATAACATTCTGTTACAATAATGTAACAAAGAAACTTTATATGGATGGATCTACGTCGTAAAGATATTGATTTGGGTTGATATCGCGAAAAGTTCAGAATATATTTACATCACATGACGCAATCCCAGATACCAATCAATGTTTTAGTTCATTCGGTTATATTTAATTCGAGAAAAATATGTATGATTCTTCATATTTCAATAAATACAATTAAATTGTCACTACATCGATTACTATGAGTTTCAATATGTGCTTGAATATTTGAATTCATAAACAGCTGTTAAACAGCTGGCCCTTAGTTTATGAACAAATATTATTCTACATAGTTAATTCTACATAGTCAACTTAGTTTATAAAAATCAAATTCCATTTCTTTTAACATTAAATAGTACATACAAAAAATAATGAAATATTTAGAAAAAGATTTGCTTCTAGTAAATACTCTTTATTAATGAAATAATTGAAACGTAATTGTAGAAGATAGGTTTGATATAAATTGTTGGATTAAATAGATATGCCATCATCGGCTGCTATTTATAATAATTATTCATGTATAGAACTAGTGTACTCTCTAAAGGGTAATTCGTAATGTTTACCTTATTCACAACACATTTCGTAATCTTGCAATAGCAGCTAAACAAAAAAATGTATGAGATCTTAAAGAGTAATTTAGTAAATGAGTATTAATTATAAAATTTATGATCAATTTAAGACAACAACAATAAGTGCCACTGGATGAAATCTAACATTTCTTAATCGAGTTTGACATCGGCCTAAACAATGTACAAAGCAATTCAATTAGAACATCACTTACAACATTCAATTATGATTTTTATATATGTTAGAAATTAAAATCATAATTTGGAAATAGACATTCAAAATACCTTCCAATATGGTTCAATTGTGTCGATGAGTCTAAATGGCTAGCTTTTGTTCATACCATTATCTATGTTTATGGAGCAGCAGGTCATTCCTTATATTTATTAGAGGTTATGGGAGATCATTTATGCTCAAGAATTTTTATTTCATGGGTGTGTCTTGTCTTTGAGTCAAGAGCTGCAAATTAACCTTATAT
>LQRL01013334.1:2465-15157 GCA_001703475.1 Hydroides elegans | reverse complement strand
CCTTTGCGACCAATCTAATGATACAACACTTCATACACCTTTGCATTTGGCAGTCAAGTACTCGAATATTAAATGTATCGAGGTACTCCTTAGAAACAATAGTGACATAACCAAACTGAACAATGAGCTACGCATACCAATTGAGTATGTCCATGGTAGCTTTTTAAACCGCCTTGACGTTTTAAACATGTTCCTCAGATTCGGCATCCACCCGTTCTCGAAACTGAGCTTCGCAACCCTCATTGCCTATACTATCGAGGGAGTCGAGCAAAGAGAAATTCGTCGCATACTCTGGTACGAACAACAAACCCCGGCGAGAAGATTGACCCATACATTCCACCTCGCTATAAAACATCGAGATCTCGAAATAACAAAATATCTGCTCGAGCACCACCGCGCTTCCGTCAATGCAAAAGACGAGAGAAATCACTCGGCTTTACATTACGCGACCGATGATAGTTCGCAGGAAATGGTCGAATTGATATTGCCGCTTTGTGATGACGTCAACGCGGTCATCGACCGAGGAACAGCCTTGCACTTGGCGGCTGGCAGTGGACATTTGGAGGTACTACGTTTACTTCTAGAAGCGGGCGCAAAAGTGAATGTCGAAAGCGAAATAGGTATGTTTTGATATTTAAATATATATTAATATATATACGTATTATCTCCATTTCTGGAGTCTGTCATGTTCATTATATGCTTCGTTCAAAAGCAATAACAATATAAACATAAAATAACCGATTGTTTAGGGTAAACCAAACGTGCACATCTGGCACATTGTCCTTTGACAGTCTTGTTCTTAATGCAATCAAAAAATTGTATCAAAGACCGTTTAAACAAGTGCCTGCTTGTTATAGTTTTTTGTCAAATAACATAAATAATAGTATCTTTATTTTAAATAAGACCATTTCAACCGTACCACTATAGCACTTAGTATCTTTTTAGCCACAGCTTGCTATGCAAGACGTGGTTTGTATCACCGCCATTCCATCTTCGATTGATATCTAAATATAAGGCTTTGCAAAGTGTGGCACACTGTCCATGTACAGTCTTGTTTAAATGATTTTATCATTATTGCTTATAGGTGCCGAGACCCCTTTGCACATGGCAGCCCGGGCTAAGTCTGAGGATTGTTTTAGCTTACTGACACACAAAGGTGCTGATAATATGAAAGAAAATAGCGACGGTCACACAGCCCTTGAAATATTATACGAAGGCAACCGGGTATACGTGGGCACTTGGCTTTCACAGCGTAACAATGTTCTCTTCGTTTATCATTCATTTCGGCGTGCCGTCATTCGTTTGATGTTTAATATGAAGGGAAACTTTCTTGTCAATCAGGCTTTTATTTTACCCGGGGTCTGTTCCACGTCTGCATTTGAAGACTTTATCGATACGCACAAAGAGGATTTCATCATGTTACTGTACGTGCTTACCAGACTGAAATGCATTGGTACGTCTCGTGATCTGATCGAGTTCTTTCGACACTGTAATATGGATCCGAAGCAGTTTCGACTCACAACAAAAACCGAGGGCTTGCTGGCAAGTTCGATCGCAAATCCTGATGCAAACCTGATCAGGTTTTTGCTGACGTTTCCTGATTTTGTAGCATACAAATCGAGTCCCGATTCCCTAAACGAAGGAGAAAAGGCAATTCAAGAGGCGGTGAAACGAAACAGAGTTGATCTCCTAAAGATACTATTGGAAGGAGGACTGGTGCCAAAGGATGTACCGGGTATTACCGTCGCCGATAAAAGTTGCATAGAGGTAACGCGGTATTTGTTTGAAACGGTTGGTGTGCCAGCAAATCAAACTGTCCAGCCGTATAACATGTCACTGCTCCAGTATGCCATAGTGCACAAACATTTCACGGCCATTGCTCTTCTATTGAATGCCAATGCGTCGTTCACTACGAAAGACGACTTCGGATTTACGCCGCTTCACGATGCAGTTTGGATACGTGACGTACCGACAGCGGGAGTGATGCGAACTCCGGAAACCATCAACGCGCAACTGTCGTTTGGCAGCACTACGGATGTTTATGCGTTAGATGGCGCTACACCGCTACATCTCGCCTGTCGCTCGATTCACCAGGAAATGGTCGTAATACTGTTACAAGAGGGCGCGCGCGTCGATATGTACGACAACGCTGGACGGCTTCCGCTCGATTATGCGTTCATGCAAAACGACTGGGATACTATTACGACTTTGATTTCCGCCGGAGCGGATATCCGGATGTCACCGGAAGCAGAAATAATGCACGATCCCGGAAGGTAAACACAATTATAAACCATTTCCGGTGTTGTACTGTCTTCGAAATTATTAATTTAAATGCGTTTCCATTTAAGCAGTTGAATTTACATATTATATGAAGAAGCAGATGTGTATAGTGTTGAAATCAAATAAATTTGGGGCAATATTTTCTATGTTATTATTTTTTTTTAATATGAATATATACATATATAAATATATATAAAACCATTCTTGTCTGGTCCTAGATGCGACGACGGGCATGACATGCTGTGTATCCTGAAACGCTGTGGTTTCCCAACGCACAAATTCACTGCAAAACTCAACTTAGACAGCCCGCGAAACGAACCCTATTTCAAGAACGAACCAAGGACACTTCAGGATATCTGCGGCGCCGAAATTCGTAGGTCGCTTTGGCCTAATGCCTGGGTGGGTATACGGGACTTGCCTCTACCGGAAGTGATTAAAGAGTTCATTACACTGGAAATAGCGCAAACCGACAGCGATCTTTGCACGGAAGACAGTGATTACAGGTTCAACAGCACGTGTCGGCTTGTGATTCATAAGGAGCCAGAGGCGCGTGAAGTAAAAGGGGATGATGAAGAAGAAGATGAAGACGAATCAGATGAAGAACCAGAACATGATGATCCGATGCTGGTGTTGTACTATGATGATTAAAACATTCAAATCGATTGCGACTTCAATATTGCAATTTGTCCCGATAAACGCAAATGACGTTAGTCGACACTTTTTTCGGTGCATTAGACTTAGGCACATTGACCATTGAGTTCATTGCTGCTGTCATCGAGTTCATTACACCGATCGAGTTCATTACATCGATCTAGTTAACTACGCTGGTCGAGTTCATTACATTGATCGTGATCATTAGATGATCGTGCTCATGACATTATGATTACTGTGATCGAGTTCATGAGACTGGTTGAGTTCATTGAACTATCGCGTTCATTACATTTCTCGTGATCTTTACATTGATCGAGTTCATTACACTGATCGAGTTCACTGCATTACTCGAACTCATTGCACTATTAGAGTTTTAATTATACGGATAGAGTTCATTATACTGATCGAGTTCATTACCTTTATCGTGTTGATTACACTGGTCAAGTTGAGTAGACTGATCGCGTTCATTTCTCTGATTGAATTAATGTTCTCAGATCTGAATATATTGATTTCACAGATTATTTTGTAATGTACCGTTCAAGTTCAATATAGTGAAAAAGCTTACCATTATAACATCGAGTCAATTGTTCGTTGTCAAGTTCGTTTCACTGTCTGGGATTATTACACTGGTTGAGTTCATTTAACGCTATAGTCAGTGTAAAATACTTACTTACTTTACCGGAAATGATAATATGATCTAAATTTGCAAAGTTTAGCGGAAATACAATAACTTTAAATAGTGACCAAGGCTTTATAAGCAGGGGAGTAAATTTGTCATTATGGAAAAGAAGTAAGATATATTGATGTTATTGAGCGACTCAAGATGAGTAAACAATTACCTTTAAGTAAATTGCAATGTGAAAGTTTTGTATTATTTTGTAGTTATCATGTGGTCTTGTGGAATTGCTATTAATGAATGCAATTAAAGATGTTTTAAGTTTTCTGGTTGATTGATCAAACGTTTTTAGCCACGGCTTGCTTATGCAAGACGTGGTTTGTGCGATCACTTTGTGTTAGTTAGTTATCTAGTTGGTTAGTTCGTTAACTGTTTCTTTCCGACGCTTCTTCTCTCACAGTCCTTGACCGATTTTGCTCAAACTTTTTTATAAGCATCTTTAGATGGTCCTCCCTATGGGGTGTGCTTATATAAGCAATTGTGCTTATATAAGCATCATTAAAAAATAAAAAAATATATTTCGTTGACTGGGGTCGTGCTGGATGAAGTGAGCGATAATATGAGATCTTGGTCCATTTTTATATATTATGTGGCCTGCAAAGCCAAGAAGCATAATGTGGCTAAATATGACATTGCAGCAGCTGAAAAGTAATGTACAACGTGTTGACTTACTAGTATATAGCGCATAAAAACAAACGGGTATTGAATTGATAGTGCGGTGAAGTCGATTGTGTTTTGGTAAGCATTAGAGAGATTATAAAACACAAAAAGAGGATGGAAGAAACTATTTTCGATGTTGTATGGTAATCAACAATACATGTTTCAAAGTAATGTATGCTGTTTTAATTAGATTTGAATTCATATACATATGAGCATACATAATAATCACACTTTTTTTTTTTTTGAAAAAAAGTAAGGGGGCTCAAAACTGTTGTTATCCCCTGTGAAAACGAGGGGATATAGGGTTGAACTTGTCCGTCTGTCTGTCCGTCTGTCCCGCTCGATATAGGGTACTTTGTGCAGGCGAATTTGGTATGAAGGAGTTGAGGTAGAGCTTTGAAAATTTATATTCGCATAAACCAAGGTCTGACATCGTGCCTCGACAAGGTTTTATGTTGATCGATTGAAAATTGTCGATTTTGGAGCACTTTAAAAATTGTCGATTTTAAACTTTTTCAGATGCCAAGCACTTTGTGCAGGCGAGTTTGGTATGAAGGAGTTGAGCTGGAGCTTTTAAATTTTATATACGTAAAAATCAAGGTCTGAAGTCGTGCCTCGTTATGGTGTTTGGTATGAAGGAGTTGAGCTGGAGCTTTTAAATTTTATATACGTAATAATCAAGGTCTGAAGTCGTGCCTCGTTATGGTGTTATCTCGATCGGTTAAAATGATCGATTCTGGAGCACTTTAAAAATTGTCGATTTAAACTGTTTTTCAGATGCCAAGCACTTTGTGCAGGCGAGTTTAGTATGAAGCAAATGAGCTAGACCTTTCAAACTTATTCTCGTATAAACCGAGGTCTAAAGTCCTGCCTCGTCAAGGTTTTATCTGGATCGGTCGAAAACTGTCGATTCTTGAATACTTAAAAAATGTCGATTTTAACAATTTCACCCGATGTTAAGTACTTTGTGCACGCGAGTTTGTTATGAAGGAATTGAGCGAGAGACTTTTAATTTGATACACATATAAACCAAGGTTTGAAGTCGTGCCTCGTCATGGTGCCATCTCGATCGGTTGAAAATTGTTGAGATTGTTGAGCATTTTAAAAAGTAGCGAAAAGTTTATATTCAGATGAGGAAATGTGGGTTATAATATAAGACATTATCATTTAAGTACGTGGTATGTGCTTATATAAGCAAACATGCTTATATAAGCATATTATTTTTTAGATAGGTGAAATTATGTTCTTTCTTCACTTCTCTCGTCAGCTGCCCTCCAAAATCATTTTGCGTGTGATTTTATAAGCAATCATGCTTATATAAGCATATTTATAAGCAATCATGCTTATATCAGCATATTAATCAGCAAATTAATAGAAATGTGTTAACATCTATCTGGGGATCCTGATACATTTGGAATTGGCTTACAAAAGTAATCGTGCTTATTTAAGTCTATTTGCTATGTAAGTTAAGTGATATATTTGTTTCACTGGCCTTGTCAGCAGCAATCGTGCTTATATAAGCATGATTAAATGTTATGAAACTATCTTTTTGCTTCACTGGCCGTGTCATTTGCCTCTCAAAAGCATTTTGGATGTGCTATATGAGCTCGTTCTTATAAAAGCATATTTCTTTAATTTATAAATTGAGGATACTTTTGCCAACTGGTCTCGTCAGTTCAAATGAAGTCTTCAAAAAGAAGTGAGTGATGATGCAAGATGTTAATCTGTTTTTCTTTCATCACATTATCTTGTTTATTCGCAAAATAGTACGTTATTTCTAAGGTTAATTTTAGTAAATAACTGACCATCTTGCATCTACGAATTGTTGAAGTTCACGGGGGATCCAAGGTCACTGACTTTCTAGTTGGATAACTGTTCTAATCCTCTCTAAAGTACCTAATATGATAACAACCCTTTGAGCAGATTCCTATCGCTATAACATTACTCGTGATAGTTTTGATGAATAAGATATAGGATTCATCTTTAATTAAAAAAGGATAAGATGAGTGTGTTTTCCGGGATTTATACGATTTTTTGCACCAGTTTTGATAATCTAATGTTGGAAAAGCGGGTACGTACATTTCGAGTGGCGTGATATCTATATCACACCGGGGATATGAGCTCTGGGCATGCTCACTTTTGTTTAGGCGCATTCACGCAAAACAATATCCTATTTTTTTGCGTGAACAGAGAGGATAACTTGCTGTTTTTATACAAATGTGGCTTTCGAAAATATCAGGTTTCGTGCTTTTTTGGAGGTTTTTCGTTTGCGTGCACGCGGCCTTATGCTATAATACAAAGATAACAAAGCTGAGCGAGCGGTGGCACACTGTCCTCGGACAGTCTTGTTGTTTATTGGATTTAATTGCTATTGCAACCCGTTAGAAATTTGCATTTAACGATGCACAATAAGATGGCTTGTGGAATCAATATGTGTTTATGTGATTAGTGGGTCTTGTAATTGATATTGTTTATAAATTCGTTAACTTGTTATTTACTTGTTCTCAATGTTATGTTTTTGATTAGACCTTTTGAATAATATTTGATGAGCAATGAGATTAAGAGTTTGATATATAGGCATATAACAACACTGGGGTGCATGCTTTATACTAACATGAGTCAATAGTCAGTATATTGTTACTTATTGTAGTGTATATTATACATAATGTATAGCAATATAATGACGAAATAATAAATATACCGGTGCCTGTAGCTTATAATCTAGTATTAGCATGTATACCTTGTGTGGGTAAAACAGTGATTTTAAAACGTGTCCTTAATCTTAAAGAATATGGTTTGTATTTCAGAAAATATGTTGCGTCAGTTGATATAGTGATGTACATGTTTGTTTAATCAAGAGTGTTTTTATATTTTGAAAACATCATTGTGTCCGTGACACAATGATGTCATCTGCATTCAGTTTTATTCGTTTATTTTGTAGCTAGTCTACATAAAATAAAACATATTAAAAATATTCTATGTTTTCTTATTATGTAAACCATACATGTGATGATAATGCTGCATGTTCTTTCTGCGTTAAGAAAAACAAACACCACTATGTTGATGGGCCGGAAGTTTGATTTACAAACGATAACTCCATATATTTAGATAGCAAAATAACAATTATCCTACTATTTATGTCAAACTTATATTGAAACAAAATAAAGTCTTGTTCCCTTCAGTATACTTTGAGTTATATCAACTTGGTGGTGTTCAGCACGCGACCTTGAATTTGTGGATAGCTCATATTAATGTACATAAATGGTTTTAGCAATTGCATGTTTTTTTGTTTCAATCACACACAAACGCATGAACCACTGATGTAATCTCATAGCATTTATTAAAGTTATATTATTGCATCTTACAATTGAAGGGCTCCGTGCAACAATGTGTTAAGTCGGAAATTAACTTTTCGAGAAAAGAGGCATTGAATGTGTTTATATTTGTCATTTATATGGGGATTGGCAAGTGACCAAGGGATGAAATTATCATGATAGCATTGATTTCATAGCATAATGTAATTATATAACATGGATCTATTATCACGTGACATTTCGCAATACATTTTGGCGAAATATGTTAAGTAGGCTTAACACATTGTTGCACGGAGCCCTTCACTTGTTGTTTTAAATTAACTTGTGAATAAATTGCATGGTTTAAACAAGATACAGGCTAAATGTTGCAAGAAATATTCTTCTTTTTGTGTTAAAATATGTTATCGTAACGATACACCCGTAGACCACATCTTTGTATATAAAAAAATAAGGGTAGATGCGTTATTTTAATATATTTTTATCATATTCAGGAATATACATGAATTGTTCATGACAATGCAACAGAAACATTGCAATATATGCAATTTCTGGTTAAAGTTTAAACAAATGGCATCAAATGGTGTAATTGATTGGCTTTCATATGGGTAAAGCTTTTAATTTGCAAACGCAAATACAAATGTTTGCATAAATATCAGCTGACCACTTTTTCAAGGTCGCGTGTTGTACACTACCAAATTGTTTTTGAATTAATATAACTCAGATCTACCAAAAGGGAAATTGACTATATTTTGTGTCAAAATACTCAATTGATACACATACAAACTGCATGAATTGCATAATTTTATCTTGTTAAATACAACCTAAGATTCGTAAAGTGGAAATGTTATATACTTTTGTCAACTTTTTCAAAGTTATGAGCAATAGATAATCTCATTTTATATAACAATAACAATAAAACAATTGACCTCAAAAGTGAGAGGGAATAATATCTGTTCGACACGTAAACAACCCTAAAATACTTGTATTATTGTTTCTAGTACACATGAAATTCTCTTCATATGAAAATATAGAGAAAAGACACCTGTAAAAATTCAACAGGTTTATCGGTTTGTGTAGTTTTCCGTGTTGACAAACAAAGCATGAATAAAAGAGGTTAGAAACGGTGAACATGGGATATTGTTAATATCGGAAAAATACCACTTAAAATGGTAACAGCACAAAGACGGCTATAAATGATGTGCAGCGGACGGAGATAGAAAGCGATACAATTTATGGACATGGGCCAGGGAGGATGCACTCAACAGGAGTACTCAATAGTTTTGCTTACTATATACAAGACAAATTAATGCAGAACTCTTAAAGCTTTGTTTTACTAAACACGACCGACTTATTCAGAACTGTCAATATATTTTTTGCTATATACAAGACCAAAATATGCACAACTCCGATTTTTTAAATACTAAATACAATACCAATTTATGCAGAACTGTCAATGTTTTTACTATATGCAAGATCATATGGCACAGAATTGTTTTACTATTTACAATACCATTTTATGCATAATTCTTATCGCTCTCAACCAATCCGAGTTTTTGTTTACAAAATGTAAGACCGAATGGCGCAGAACTCTCATTTTTACACCACTGGGATTATTCATAATGCTTCAAGTATGAGTTTCTGGTAACTGTTCAGCGTATAAATTTGATTTTCAAATTTCGCATGATTATCTATCAAATAAAAATGATACATATTGGTAGAATGATATCGAAATTCAGCTTATTCGATCAAAACAATATATTTTACAACTTGTCAAAGGAGTTATCTTTATCATGTGTTTGTTGACTTGATTTACTAATATTTGTAATAGTGTTCCAAGAAATTAATCTATAAAATATTTTAAATAGGTGCACTTTTGCGGGAGTTCCAAATGTAAATATTTTATATAATAATTTATTTAAAATGGATCCATCAGAAGTAGAATTTTTGGCTGAAAAAGAAGAAATAGACATTGTTCCTAACTTTTCACAAGATAAAATATATCTGATTGGAGTGAGTATGACAAATTTATAATTTTCTTACATTATCGCCCGGGTGTATATTTTGAGGATCATAGGAAACTGCTTTACTATATCGGTGGATATTGTAGTGAAACTCTGACATTATATTGGACTTACTGACGTGCTCATGAAGTGGAATTTTGATAAATAGCCCCACTTGAAAAACAGTTATCGTTATTATTTTTTTTCATAATTTGTTTACGTTCACGGTCCCATAACCCTTTCTCGGAAATCACTTATTCATAGTGATATTTCTCACACACTGCAATTACATTCAACAAATAAAACAGATGGTGACCAGCAAACAATTATTATATGAATTTATATATAAAGTGAACAACAAACGCCTGATTTTATCAAAACAAACTGAAAAACATATATGCTTCCGGGTTTAACTTAGCTCTAAAATAGCCCTGATCGTTTGCCTGCCAACGACAGATAGAGTAACCAATCTGGGTTATTTTTGAGCTAGGTTTAACTTTGAGTGCGTTTTGTTTTGTAGCTCAAATAAGGTATGTAAAAATGGACATTCTTTGAACAAACACTTTTTTTACTTGATAATGGATTATGCATTTTGAAGAATGTATTTAAGTATTTGACTTTCAGTTCATAAATTGATAAGCTTTAGCACATTTTTGAAAGCATCTTGATAATTAATAACATTTCTGTGTAAAAATTAAGTTTATAATTTTTAGGCCCCAACCCTAGAGTTGTCGGCCTATAGATGTTGGGGTGTCCGTCCGTATGTCCGTCCGTCATCGCTTTCTTGTACAGGCCAGAACTTTTGATCGGAATGCACATTTTGACAGTTTCGGCCAAATTCGGCCACCGCACGGCTTTACCTTAACCGAAATTTCATGGTCGCGCTAGGGCGACTAACTCCAAAAAGTTAGTCGCCCGACCGAAAAGTTAGTCGTCCCGAGTATTTCATACTCATAGCCCTAATTATGTTGGTGTTGTTGTAATACTCATAAAGATTAAATGTAATTATCCAAATCGATACACGACCCACTTCAGGGATGAATTTGGCGCTTTAAAATGTTGTGCCGTTGGGTGCACAACCTCCAGACAACGGTTCCCTAAAAGTATTGCGCTCAGATATAGGTCAGATGTAGATAATGATACACCATTACCAACATGCTTGGACTGTCTCAGGCGCGAGCAATTTTTGCAGGAAATTCAATAAAAACGATGCCTTTCAGGAATACAGATTTCCGAAGGAATGGCACATCGGGCGCACATGTTCCTTAAATCTGCGCTCGAGAGAAAATCACTGGGTATTCGAGGGCCAACTTTTTTCTCCTAAAGTACACCGATGGAAATGTCTTTGCTAATTATGCCAAATAGCGCAGCCCATATGCATCCCTGCCGATGTCTAAATTGTACTGTGGAATTATAATTACTGTTGAATTATAATTACTGTTGAATTATAATCACATGAGGTCTAAATGAGAGCGCCGAAGGCGCGAGCGAAAATTGAACTGTTTTCTGCCTAAATTAATATTAAACCGGGGAAAAATTTTTGAAATGAGCAAAAAAGTTAGTCGCGCGTCGGGCGACTGACTCTGAAAAGTTAGTCGCCCGACTCAAATGTAAGTCGCATACGCGACCGTGCGACCGCCAAGGTAAAGCCAAAATGGCCGAATTCGGCCAAAATACTCAAAAAGTTGTGCTATTTCAAAGAATGAGCTTGTACGAAATATTCGATACCCTTTCGAATCGGAGGGCGGTTGGAGCCTTTTCATGTTTCACAAATTCTTCAGTTTCTTGTCAAGTCTGTAATCTTCAACATTTTATGAGGCTCCAACCCCCAATGTTGGGGGCCTATAGATTCGGGGTGTCAGTCCGTCCGTCTGTCCGTCATCGATTCTTTTCTAGGCTGTATATTTGAAATGGATGGTCGTAGAGTGCCTTTTCGTGTTTCACAAATAATTCCTTGTATATCGTTTAGATCATATGACATTCAAAACTTGGTTGTTACAACTGAAAATTCTAAATTTATGGATAATACTTTGAAATTGTAATTCTGAATAGAAATAGAAATTGGACAGTGGCAAGGAAGATAAATGGAAGTTATATTCGATTTTCTTCCGCCAGTATTTTCCAAAGAAAGTTTTAATGCGATTAATTTCGGTCAGTGACTGTTGCTATTTGTTGGCAGGTATTACTTAAGAACCATCATGCCCGAAATATGATGACCATTTGCTATTTGCTTTCCGATGCCTTCATAGTTAATTACGTTTCTTTTTCAAAAATATCTTTAGGGTGATTTAGGACCGTTCAACCCTGGTCTGCAGACGACAGTTCCTCTTTGGCTGGCATTGAATCTAAAACAGCGTCAGAAATGCCGTATTAGAGCACCAGCTTGGATGGATGTTGGTAATAAAGTTGCGTTATTTTTTCTGAGTTTTCGGATGCTATTTGATTATTAATACCAACGAATAGATCAATTCGGGTGGTTTCATATAATTTCTGTACATTTATACAGTTTACATTTAACCCATACAAGTGAATGTTTTTTAGTTCTACATGCTAAACTGTAAACTTGATCACCTGAAATGTTCTTGTGAGAGATTCAATACTAACATTTTTTTTTCAAAATGATTGATAATCTACCATAATTAATAATTTTCTATGTTCTCGTTGACATATAAAAATTCACTAATATAATGTTTTTATTTTGGTTCAAGAACAACTGCAGACAAAGAAGGAGGAAGAGACCGAATCGAAGTTCTTTACCAAGATGCCAAATAAACATTATATGGAAGTAACCCAGCTACTTCTAAAACAGTGAGTAGAGATGTCAACTAAGTCACTTCGTTCTTTTCGATTTGCTTATTGTCCATTTGTAATATATGTAATAAAATTAATTATTATGTCAATATGATTATGAAGTTCAAATGTTAATATAGCAATTAATTAAATTTAATGCATTGTTCATATCTAAAATACCTAGGTTTTAATCATAGATTGTAAGATAATTGTTTATCATGTAAAACATGTAATTGTGTGTCCGATAATAACCAAATATATAGAAACAGTTCTATTTAGGCCCCAACCCAAAAGTTGGGGGCCTATAGAGTTGGGGTGTCC
>LQRL01013272.1:0-14078 GCA_001703475.1 Hydroides elegans | reverse complement strand
AGCTAGGAGAAAGCAAGTTTTACTTTTTAGGGCGGGGGGAGGGGGATGTGGTGGTGTGGTATCATGGGGTGAGGGGAGGGCGAAAAGGGGAAAGAAACGCAAACGTAATCAATGCGCAAATGATGCTTACGTACGTCATAGATGGGCAAAAGAGGGTAAAAAACAGGTTATTGGCACTTTGGAAAAAAAATGATGATGTAACAATGTGATCATGAACCACTAATCTTCGATTTGGGGAAAACAAGTGTGGTTAGACTGATGAGCACTGAATAATAAAAAGAAATGGTTGTATTTTTTATGTAGAATCTATGATTGTTTTACTGGCCCCTTTGGATAAAGGATACAGCCTGACTATATTCATATAACATTATGAATTATAATTAATAGTTATAATTCAACACTAGTAATCATTATTCTTAAAGTTATCTAATGGATCTTTTTTTGTTTGTTTTGGTTTTTTACATTATAGTCGTTACAATAAATCAAAAGGAAATCAAATAAGAAAAATTCAATAACAACAATTAAAAAATGACAAACTTAAGCAATAACCGTTTTCATTAGGGCAACTTATATATATATATGCAATATATTCGAGGGATATAAACTTTATTGCTGCATTTCTACATTTTCTTATTTTGCAGCAGCTTAACCACCAATAATTCTGACAACAGATCAAACAGCAAGGGCGAAAATAAACAGTTTTTAATGTACTGATCAGCAAAACGCCCGCTTCCAGTCTAATATTTATCTCGGAAATCGCTTAACAAACGCCATCATTATGTCTGTGACATGCGACCAAACACGGAAGCTGAGGACCAAAGGACTTAATCCTTCCTCCTTAGGTGGTGAATAAGGGATTGCTGTTCTTGTTGGGAATTCGGTCGATTCCTTTAACCATGAGTTGATTTATTTATTTACTAAGCGAAATATTTAGGTAAAAGCGAAAATCCCAAACGGGTTTAAGAAAAATGTTTATTTTCTAAATAAGTTTTACATGAGATAGATTTATATTGCACTCGCTTATTTGACAGGCCTTTAAATATAAGTCTATTTTGAATTTATATTTTATTTTTTCTATTTGAGTTTTTTATTTCAGACTTTACTTGAAAGCTTATGACTGTTATGACTTTGCTTTGCAGTTCAAACTAATATTGTTTTTAATAAAACAAGGATGACGAGACCATTTTTTTTTTCGGGTAACACCCATGCATTCTTCATGCGATCTTTTGCTTTAATTGTTCGCGCGAAATGTAAGTGAATATTCGCATGATATGTCAATTACAAATTACTATGTATTGTAGGAACGAATAAAGATGTAGGTGTTGGGACACTTCCGATTTACTCGCCTCTTCATAAACATCTTTTATTTTACTTCTAAATAAAAAGGCAAAACACAATCTGTAGCCGACAACTTTCATTGCTTATATTATGGCATGGTAAGTAGAAAATAACTTCATAACGCAGGGAATGATATTGTCCTGATTGTTCCTAACCCAAAATGTTAGCTTCATACTTATGCCAAGAATAACATAGAATGAAGTGAACCGGAAATCGTGTTCAAATTACACAATAAACGGCGGAATGGTTAGAATGACGTCACAAATCATAAATACATCATTGGATATGTGAATTGTATATGTCACCCCATTCGGTAAGGAGTTTGCAACGTAGATCGACTTAAACGTGTATATGAAAATCCATTATTATTAACATAATATCTTGTTGATAAAACAAAACGGTTTTAATTAAAACAAATGAGTGCTCTGATATCATATAGCAATTATTTTTTAGTCTGTTTGGAAACGTCTGAATTTTCAATAATGTAACGTCTTTTTGTCGTAGACTTATTTTTGTCCAACAACTCTACTGTATATCATACCGAATGGGATGGTTTGTAGCTTGCGACGCCACAAGCACCTTTTCGGACTTGCATGTCATTCTCAGTAAATATCACCAATGTTTGTTTACTAATTAATTCGGTATAACCAGTGTTCATCAAAGGGGTATACGCACTGGGTTAATATAGATGTATTTGCAGTTTGCTTTGGAGCATGGAATATGGATTTTGATGATTTTCAATAGTGCTATTTTTATCGTACGTGTAGAATCGAAATGCCCTTTTAATGTTATTTATTGTTTTAAGTGCACATCAAGTTTGGTTTAGTTTGAAATAGTTGGCCATTTATGTCATCACAAGGTACTGAATAAACTTGGAAAAGGTCGGTTCTAAATTTTACCAATCCGTCTATACGGAGACGGTTTGAGCAAGGTTCCATGGCGAAAAAGCCGGTAGTTTTATCCACTATTTACTTTATAGAACTTTGAAAATATTTTCTAGACCTTATTAAGAAAACTGTAAAAATAACTAATGGCTGTGTCACTGTGGAACCACGCTCTAAACGTGTTTTTTAATATACATCTAATTTATTTAATCTTTTAACACATTTATTAATATATAAATCCCGTTAAACAGACGGACCAACCAATAACACAACAAAAATCGTTAACAAAAAACCCAAAACTACGTAAGGAAGAAAGTTGGTCCAGCCGCTAGAAAAAGACTTTGCTTTGTGCTGGGCATTTGCATTAGACAGGTTCCACAATCAAGTGATATTCATATCGCTTTCTTCTCCAAAAAGATCGAGTCGGCGGATAAGAGTGATCTCTGATCTGACGGCAACCACAAAAAAAATGGAGGAGGGAGAATTGACTCAATTGTAGAAGTGGTTTTAGTAGTAGTTCGGTTTTCAGTCCGAAAGTCTCATTGAAATGCCCGATGGTGCTTGTCCATATCACCATGAGGGTTTTGGTGACCACGCATATCGAGTGTGTATTTGTTTTTTTTCCGAGCGAGAGTGAATATCTAGATCTTCTGGTTTTGAAAGTTGTCTCGACTTACCGTTATATTGGGTTCGGGCGGAAGACGGGACAGCTCCTGGATCTCGATTTTTTTTTGAAAATGTGTCATGGTTTTCTGAAGAAGAGGAAGGATGTGTGAGTTGGGATTTAGCGACCTGGGTAAGGGAGGATGAGTTAGGGACAAGTTCTCAAAAGTAAAGATCAATCGATCCCAAGTTAATTTGAAACAATTCTTTTCATATGCTTCATATACAACTGTGCTATCACAGCAGCTGCTGGTGCAGTCTACCTTATGTCCAATCTTAACGACAATCTTAGCCTTTTTAAAATTCTAAGCACGTTTGTCTAAGAACGATTGCAGGAACGAAAAAATGCAGAGAACTGTGGACATGAGAAGGCAATGTCCTCTATGGTGATATTGAGGACATTCAATAAAGCATTTTTCGGAAATTACAAGGAACTATTTTAATTCAGTTATATTGTATGAAAAACATATGTGTTTTCAATTTCTATATTCATACATACATGTACAAATACATGCTATATATAACTATATGTATTCAGGGATTCTGCATAATTATATAATTCATCCAGGACCCCCTGTTTCCCAAAATCAAAATCCAGAATCGTTCCATTATTATTTGCAAAGCATAGTTGCATGTTTCAGCCATGTTACGAAATCACAATATTTAACCGCTCTATGTGAGACACAAACGAAAAGAGAAAAAAAAATCATTTCTCGGTAATTGACAAAAGGAAATCCTATAATGTGAGCGGCTCAATATAAAGTGTTTGTAAATATCCCGATTAATAGTCGCAATGCTTACTTATAGCGCAATTGGTTAAATAATTGTGATTAAGCAAATGGCTAATGGGTGGGTCGACAACGTATTGCGAAACACGATCAGTCAATGTTATTATGAATCGGATGCCTGTAAAGGAATATATATATATATGCCTTTTCTCAAATACATGTATAACAATAGTTAAAACGACCAACTGAAAAATGATGATATATCGAAAGTCACGTTTTTGGTTCCTGTGATTAAACGGCTGGGAGAACAAGAATTTACAAATGTATGTAAACAAATATTGAAAAGTCACTTAAATGTTTAAAAAAAATATTTACTAGAATTCTTTCAATAAAATGAGCTTGAGTAATTCTATTTCAATAGCAAACGTCGCATGCGTTTTCAAGGGCTTAGCCCTTTTTGGTTTAAACTTAGGTGTTTTTTTCATTGAGTGGTAAAACTAACATGATCATCAGAATTAACATTTCCATGTCTACAACATCCCCTACCCAACTATTTCGGCCTAATTTCGTGGTTAGCGACATACTGCAGGAAATACATTGCAATGCGGTTTGCCTCAAAGTGTCGCCTTAAACGACAGAATAGATCGATCAAGTTTGAAGAATTAGAAGAAGGTGTTCGAACGGCATTGAGTGATAATTAGACTCAGTATAGTCACCCTTAACACCCACTCAATTAGGCAAATTAGGGCTTAACAACATTAATCTGTAGCGTGAAAGAAAATACACTTTCTCCTCCATTTTGTTAATATACGTAATCCATGACGCCCATAGAATCGAACCGGATCTGAGATCAATTACACTTTTTTTCAGGTCACTTTATTGATTTTAAGCGATTTTCATCTGCGTTTACTGCCTCCCCTCCCCAAAAAAGAGCAAAGCTATTCCGACACAGCATCGTATATTTTCGTTTAGTCCCTTGCTTAAATTATATTTCCATGGCAACACGTGCGCTTAACTACGCACGGAGTGTCATGGAAATTGCGTCTGGCAGACGCGGGTCCCTCTTTTGGTCACTCTTGGCCAAGCATGTAATGCAGAGTTTTCATACAGACAGAGAAATGCAATGAGATGGTTGGTGTTGGTTTCTGAATTCTTGAGATAATATACCTATTCATATTGAACGATTCTTTTTCACCAAAAAGGCATTGTTCAATCTCCTCATTGAGGGTTGTAAAATTTGGATTTGAGATTATACAGAGTTCATATTGGGAAAGATCCTGCGTGACTGTGAGTAAAACTATGTATGGAATGGACCTTAAGTGTTTATTTCATATGAAATCAGGAATTCGCAAATTCATTTTGATAAATAGTACATATTTTGCTATGATATGCTACATATCTCCATCTTCATAAAACATTTTCTAAAGTGATCGATGATGTGTTGTGATTATATTTTGCCCAAAAATCACCTCAGAATGCCTGATCGATCAACACCAACCTTCACAGATACGACTTTTCCCTTAGTTTCCTTGAGAGTCCTAATTTCATGTTTTTTTTTCGCGTCGTCTAAAAGGCAAAGATTTCTTTTCATCATCATCTTTATCATCATAAGAGCGACTTGATCAACGCTAATAAATGGGAGAGTGTGAGAGGCAATCGCTGATCATCGTAAATATGATGTTGTTTTCATTCCGTAAGGGGTGCTGAAAGACCCAAATAACGCATAGTGGGTCTTACGATGTCACATGACCGTTATCTTGTATGTACAAGCGTTTGATAGTTCTGTACTATCATTTTTAAAACTGAGAGCTTAAGATAATTTCAGATTGATGTATGATTGAGTTGAATGTCTCGGCTATGCTTGAAGTCTTACCAAGCAATTGGACACAAACGATGAGAATCATACAATATCACAGTAAATATCATATTATTCGTATATTCGTTACAGTCTTTCTTCGCTTTTTATTTCATCAAAGAAAACGTTCTGCAATTAAGGCCCCAAAAAGTGAATAGTTGATTTTATATTAAAAAGTAAAACTTATTATGATAATTTTATACACAACCTAACGTTGTCCTTAATACACGGAACTGCTTGGGATTACGGACATTCCAAAGAAAGGTTTAAAGATGGTAGAGGCCGATAGATAAAGAACCCTCGAAAGATGTATTGCCTGGAAATGGTTTTTGCTGATCATTGTCCGGAATGAAATAAAAAAGACTGGCAGTGGTTTTTAGGAGCCCACCCTCACCTTTAGAAAAAGTGAGGGTTCTCAGCAAAAGGTGATCAAGTAACAAAATACCTATTTGATATGAATTTTATATGCGGTAAATGGATCCCTGATCTTTGCTATGGTAGAAACATTCTGTGGTGTATATTATGTGATTATATCAAGCACAAGAACTGATATTTCACCACGCATTCCAACCTTTTACAGAATATTTATAAGTTTACATCCCAATATTATGTTTTAAGGGCTTAAAGATTATCGTTTTACTAAAAAAATCACAGAATTTAATCAAAACTGAGTAGTTGCTCAAATATCAAATAAAATTCTTTTATTTAAAAAATAGTAATATATGTATTAATCAAACTGTCGAAAGCAGTAGCGTTCAACCTTCGGCTAACTTGATTTCAAACTGCTTTCACATATGATGAATGAAACTCCCGAAAATGTCACTGTTTCGCGTTGGCTCTTTCTCCATGACGCACCCCTGCCTTCCGCGATTGTAAATATGATGCTCCGTGGCCGCGTAAAAAGAGGACCGCCGTAGTTATGACAACTATGGGTGTTATACATGTGTAAATGAAGTGCCATGGTGAACTTTACGTCCCTGGTTTGTTGTTTTATTTTTTTTTTGTGTTTTGTGTGTTTGGAGAATTTGAAGCCAAGACGAACGAGCGACGTTTGCTACTTCAAGATTGGTTTCTGTCTCCTTATATCTTGTTTATATTTCAGAAAACATCAAGTGACGTAGAAGATACCATTTGTAAATTGACTTGCTTGTCTAATAACGATTAGATCCAACATGACGGAGAAAGCAACAAAACAAATTCAAAATATAGCATCCAAAACAAAGTTGCAAAATAATGAAGTTAAATACAACATGACGTCACTTCCCTTTTTTTAAAGTGACGTTGCACTCAGTAAACTGCCCAAGAGGGGTTAGTGTTTGTTTTTTTTCTTTCTCTCCCAATCGCAAAATTGCTTCGCTTTGATAGCATAAAAAGGACCTCGTTGGTTACGCACTGCATAGGTCGGGGTTAAAAACACAAAATATTTATGTGGCTGCCCGGGGCTGTTGATATAGATGCTTGTTTATATCGATGAACAAACAGTGGACATATATTTAGACGGCGACGTGTCATTTTTGAGTTATAGCTGTCTCTTGATGCCATTGATTTGTGCAGGCAATTAGGCCGTGAAAGCTCACAGAGTGCAAAAGTCACTCCCACATAGCGATGAGTCTTGTGTTTTAATGGTCTGCTGTTAACTTGATTAACTTGTTTATTAACAAATCTAAGACAGTGTAATTTTCATAGAAACGGCGATTTTTTTCTTGAGGAAAACCAAACGTAGCATCCGTTTATTATCTTGAAACATGCCCCATTTTTTCAGTTGATACTTTTTTCCTACTCAATTTTTATGCTTTTATAATAATTCTGAATGCTTCCAAATTGTTGACGTTTAGATCTTTGCTTAATTTCTGAGTATGATAATGAACCGAGATGGTGATGCATTGGCTGTCCACTTACTCCGAGATACGGACATATCTACCCACTCGGTGAGACGTCACTTGGCGTCGTAACAACGTTGACATGAGTTTGCTATGGTTACTTCGTAACCATGGAGAACTCATTACAACGTCACAAAAGATCGCAAGGTATTTTGAATTATATTTTGCCAAATAAAGAATATTCTGCAACAGCTTTATTATGTTTCTTTTATCGTTCGAATGATAGCAAATTATATGTTGGCGACGTCGCTTCAAAGAGCCTAGGCATGGAGTTTAGGGCACCACCATAATTTGGATTAAGACTCTGACAGATGCGATGTGGTCGTTTTGACGGGTTTTTAAGACACAAAAAGACGAAATCATTTGCGCAAAAGATATAGATCATAATTAAATTGGCCCGAAAGCACACGAGATAGCTTTGTAAATGGCGGTCCCTCGGGAAGAACTGCGGATACAAACATGCATCATAATTGAGGAAAAAAGCCGAATGGAGATGCATTGTCAAAATCCAGAAACCAAACAAGAGCAAAACAGAAGCAAGGACACTTCCCAATCAACGCTATGGTGACGTCTAACAATATTACACGTTTGGATTTTTCGCTGCATCTTTTATTCGCCACGACGTTGCATTTTCTGGATATGTTATAATTGAAGGGCACCCCACGACCCATTTGTAAAAAAAGTGTTAAATTGAGCATAAAACCAATTGACACATTGAAATATACAACAAATTATCAAATTTAGAAGAGCATTTTTTTTACAAAAAGGTGTTCCTATTATTGTAGCTAGCTAGCTGGCCTCATTGCGCTCATCTAGACAGCTAGAATCGAACGCCTAGCTATATGTTTTTGAATTAAATGAAGTTAATATTTTTAACTGGATCGGTAAAAATATAAATTTATTGAAAAAGCTGTTCCCTAAATTCTTGTAGCTGGATCGCATTTTTTTGCAAATTTGTAGCTAGATCAATTTTGAAAAGGAACACCTTTTTTGAGGAACACCTCGTAGGGTGCTCTTCTTTAATTATATTTAAACCGTTTGAACGATATTTAATGGTATTTATAATTCCAATGGTGTTTTGAATTAAAAAAAAAACTACCAACCCGAAACGTTGATTGCACATCTTATATATCTGCGCGTTTTGCGGTATTCGGATTCGGATCCCAGGGTTCTAGAATTAATCTTATATATAAATACATATTTTGGCCATGACCAACAATGGCGTGTTCGAAAGGTTCTTTATCGAATAATTCGATGAAACAAAAGAAAAATGAGTTTATATTGAAATAAACGAAGCATGTATATAATAAAGACGCGTTAGAAATACTGATACATTTAGATCATCAAAGGAAGTTTAAAGTTATTGAGCTTAATTTCTTTCGCAGAGAACAATCCCGCCAAATCTAAATAACACACGGCTTATCGGCTTATCAGTCCTCGGATGCCTTAGAGAACGTGACAGCTTTTTTTCGTCTTTCAAATTCCAGTTACCCTTGGTAACAATCTCATCAACAACGCGGGCTATTATACTTCTCTTTGGTTACTATTTAAAGACACATGAGACTGAACCATAAACTATTCTCTTGGCATAAGGGACCATAAATGTATTTTGAAATTCAAAATCGAATGTGAACGGGTATGCCGTAAACAATGGAAAGATTTGATAAATTATTTTCTTGTTTTCGTCCCAAAAACAATGCCTCACAAAAAATAAGCGATTTGGCTAATGAAGGCGACACAAACCAGATCTCTACGATTTGACAGGGAACCGAACCTCGAGATCGAATTAGGGCTATGTTGATTATTTCATGGTCAATACATTATGTTGTATGATTTTCGGATGAAGATGAAATATACGCAACCTACGCATGAAAAAAAGTAAAATCGCGATATATCCTGATAACAAACAAATATAACGAACACTCTGTTATCAGTCCATGCATAGAAGAATCGAGACCAGAGTTATTCAGGAGTTATATATTTTACATTGTACTTTGTTTATCAGTTCTGTCTTGAGAATATCTTGGAAAATATACATATTTATAAACAAAAAATATACTTGTAGTGCCTTTTATTTATTTTCACCCGCTCCTAAATAAAGCTCAAAACACACATTTTGCTCTTTAAAAAAAAAGCTACATTTGTATAAAACATAGTTTATACCTTCTGTTCATCTACAATTATGCACTTTTATTTCGGCTGAAGGCGCGTTAAATATATTTATAAGAATATATTCAGTTTTTTTGTGCAAATTCTTAACTATCGTTTAATTATGAAAAATGTATTGGCGGTCGAAAGCTTGAGAAACATACCGTTCACATGTGAAAGGTGTGAAAGGGGGTAGCTTCCTAACCCCAGCCGTCATAGTATGGCCTTTATTCTTTGTCATTTCATAATATTATCATATATATCCGTCGGTCAAGTCATGAAATATATATCGATTCGTAATACATATAATGCTTACGCTAAATTTACGTCATGAACCGTATGTTATATCAAAAATGCGAAATTGCCCTAAAATGAACTTTATTTTTGTTAAAGTAGTGTTTATGTATGCACTCTTCAGAATGTGAGGTCACTATCTATTAAGCCAAACGACAATGAAACACGTCACAAAAAATCGGAAAACGGAAATTGAGTCATGTATAACTATTTGCATGCACGCATTTTTCTTGTTACGGATGAGTGAATTTAAGTGCGATTATTTAATGTTAATTAAACGAAATTGCGATCTAGATTGTTATATCATTAACCTAGAGCTTTGACTTTTATTTCGAACAAATATAACATTTCTATATATAAAAACTGTAATTAATTTTGTTTTTGATATTTCTAGCCATCCCTTCAAGCTCGAATAGTCACATTCCAAAGTTGTTAGTGAGGGTGAAATCAAAATATGCGTTCTCTCTGAATATCAGGCACCTCGATTTATCCGTAAAGAGCTTATGTTCTACTTAAGCAATTTACTCGGAACCATTGTGTACATTACGAGTAAAATGACTTAATGAATTGGTTGCCACTCAAGTATCTTCTTAAACCTTACAACTTCTCCCTACTTCTATAAGGACAGGTAGGTTGTTTTTGTCAAAATGAAAGTGCAGTAAGAATCAGTATGTCGTCATGACAATTTAATTTCTTTTATTGAGGTTTTGTGTTTTTTTTTCTATTTTGTTGTAAAAAAACATGGCCCCTTTTCAAATCTATTAAATAAACTAATGCTATCTGTTTCTATATGTCTTAATCTCTGTACAGAACAAGTGTTTCGCCTTAAAATGTTCACACAAAAATAATTACAATTTTTGAAAGTTTGGTTGCATAATGACCAAAGGTTACTTTAACAGTGAAAACAGTAAAAATCCCATATTTTCAATATTTGCGCAATATCTATGCAACCATAAGTTATTATGCAACCAAAATTTTACACATGATATACAATATAACAATGGTTCATATAATAAAAAATATATATCATATTTTCAATTTGTAAATATTTAAGCGCCAAAATTTTCCGGCGAAAATGTCATTCTGGACAGAGCTAAAAAATCTTCTGTATTTTGTATCGCCAACTGTCAATTTGTGGTGCACTTTGAAAACGCGTCAAAGTTTCAAGCGATTATCTCGAATGTTCTTCTGCAGGAACAATAAAACAATACAATGTACTTGCAAAACATGCCTATCATTAAACATACTGTATGTGAACGAACAAAAATGCATGTTGTCAGGCTATTAGACTTTGTTAATTTTTTGTCGAGCCTGTATTTACTAAGGTCACTATTTAAAAGTCATATAGGAAGTTGCTCAAAATTTTTATTTACTTAAACCAATTCTGGTATATTGTGAAAACATTCATTCAACTTCAATATGAAATCATCAATATGAATGTATACAATTTATGAATCTGTTAGACACAATGGGGACGGGCAAGCAAAATATACGCCTTTAAGTAACAAAATATTAATTCAAATTATTGAATAACTTTATACATGAGTACTGTTACGATTGTCTTTAATTTATATATACAAAAAATCTATATGTAACTTAGATAGATTGACCAAGACGTTGACAAAACATCAATTTGTTTAGTTTATTTGTGTTTTTTTTTTCTATTTTCCTTTCACTTTTGTCATATAACGGTGTGGGAATGCACTTTGGGAAAGTTCTACGGGCACTCTGCAATCCAGAGCGAACAAGTTAATCCGTCCAAAGTATCAAATGCAAGATTGCATTTATCTATTTGCAAAATTACTAAAATTCTGTTAATTAACATTATGTTATCAAACGATGGGTAAAATATGTTATGAATTAATACAAAACGTATGTAAATAAATCAGTCAAGCGTGCTGTTGAATGATTGGAAAACATAAATTAAAATAAATCCGTTCTTTGATATCTTTTACAATGGTTTGAAGCTCATTTAAGGTTTTATTCATTCTGCCTCCGTATCATACCCATGATGATAAAAAGACTTGTACGCCACTGAATTAAATAGTGATGTTTACAAAAATCACAGTGTGTGAAAGTACATTATATATATTCATATGCTTAAATGAATAATTATATCGTTTTTTTTTTTAAGATTAAAATGTTTAGTAAGATAAATCCCGATACACGGACAACAGAAAAAATAGCATATAACACATATATAGATTCTAATGAAAAATGAAAATAGTTTAAGGATTTTTACAACAGTTCGGCAATTTTGCTTAAAATAAAGAAAAAAAACAGCAAATGAAATCATTCTACATATTACTGCAGTACCATAAATATGCGACGGCACTCAACGATTTATTTAGGTAAATGTTTATTCTTGCAGCCGTTTCTTTCTTGCTTGTAACTTTTTCAGAACAGATCAAAGATTTTTTTTTCGAAACGATCATTTAAGTATAGGATCATGTTATATCAACCGATGCAGATTTATATGAATTTAGTATCTTAAACGAATCTGTGAGAGAATAACCTAATACACATTTGATTTCTTGATTCTTGTAGGCTACTGCATATTTGCTTGCAGTAGATTTTCTAAATTAAGGTTTATTGCTTGCAACTTCAGAATAAACATTGTGATGCAAATCTGTGTATTTAGCTTTTTTCATAGATATCTGACCAATTCCGCTAACCAATACATAAATTGAGATCAATTCTTTAAATAAATTGTTGAGTGCCCCTGAATATAGAATTCGATTACGCGCATTTTCAATAAATAAATATGAAATCTGCCTTAATTACGTATCTATAGTAGGATTAACATACACTTAAAACATTTCGGACTGTTATATTGATATATCCCTTAAATTTTCAGGACTTAGCTTTTCAGGACTTATAAATACAATATAGTCGAGAGTATTATTTCGCAATGATTAAGAATTAAGATTAATGCATAGATGGACAACAGAAAACGCACACCTGTGATTTTTCCCCCGAAATATCACGAAATTGTTTTTGAAAACCGAAAAAAAATCTATCTTTATCACAAAGCATTTCTAAACGTTAGCTTGTTTATATTTGGGTACGCTAGATTAAACCGGAAAAAAGCTGGGACGAGCCGACTACAATCATATTTCGAATGATTTGAATTAAAATTATTGTATTATTATTTTTTTTAAGTTTTGATTTGTACATTCGATTTTCTATTCGGATGAGCAACTTTCAGAATAAATGAGATAACTACACTACGAATTAAGTATCTATTCAAATGATATGAAAGTGAGTTCATAAGAAAACAGAAATGGTCGATTAGTGGCAATTGAACCACTCGAATTTTAATTATTCGATTGGTTTTATCGAATTTGAATAATTAGTGCCTGATGAGAAATGTGATTAAAATTAGTGTCCCTTTATTTCATTGTGACATGTTTCAAACTATTACAATTTAATATTACAATTAAATAAAAACAGCGCATTTTTTTTATGAATATGCGTTGCTCGGAACAAGTAGAGATTTGCCAAAATTGTGCATATATTGTTTCATAAGAGTTCATTAGATAACTCACTTATTCCAAGAAAAAAGTCCAAATTTATGAAACCCTTTCCTTATTTTTTTTCGCCCGCATCCAATCTCTCAAGCAATTTTTTAAAAAATACATACAGGTGTATACAGATGTTATTTAAATGACAAACACTTAAAAAAGAAATTTACTTCCATTATATGATAGATTAGAAACAAATAATCGATTAAATTAAAACAATTGCCGGATAAAGGCACACCTACCTTGAATAAACTGCACACATAATACTATGAACGGAGTTGGCTGCATTGTTGTGTAAGATATGTATACGCAAAACTACAAATAAAAAAATATTCGCGAATCAACGCGAAATTATACGTTTAAAATGCTTGTTCCAAAAATAATGTTATCCTTCTAAATTTCCGAAATATCAGGCACAGTGAGTTCTTAAAATTGTTTGTTACAATAAAATGAAACGTTTCTCGAAAATTCTCGCGTTGTGCCTGTTTGGTCGTTTCAAGATGTTATGCCCTGCTCGGGGCTGTGGTCACCTGTCTTTATAGGGTTTGCTGCTCACTACACGTGGAAACAATGATTCAGTCGAAATACACCAATATTTGAAGAGGAGGAGGAGATTTCTCACTCTCCCACCCCCTCTCTTCGGACTCTCCCAGCGGGTCCTACACAGTTCAAAAACGGATAAGCGCTGCCGCCACTGCAATAGTTTGATTGCTTTGTCTTAATGATTTTTTCTCCCCCCCCCCCCCACACACACACACTTGTCC
>LQRL01013261.1:0-11087 GCA_001703475.1 Hydroides elegans | reverse complement strand
GTGTGGTGATATGACCAAACGCATGATACTATATTCGCCGATGCATTAACAAAGTCCGTGAAACAAAGATCAAGCTTTGTATTATCACGAGTTGTTTGCAAACTTTCGAGAGCCTTGGTGTTCGGAAACGAAGAATGCATGAAATGCAGAAAGTTTGCGTTTTGATCGCGAGAAATGTCATAATTAAAATCACCAACAATGATGATTTTTTCTAAAGCATGGAATCGTACCATTGATAGAATGTGTTCTTTGAATTGTTCAGCATTGCAGTGTCGTGACTTATATACGACAATTATTGTGATTATTTGGCGCAAGGACGGACTGTTAAGCTGAACAATTAAACACTCAAATTCTTTTGTAGACACAGTCTCAATCAAACCTATTTCAATTTGCTTTTTAACATACATCGCTAATCCATGTGGAGGCCTCCGTCCATCAATAACGGTCTGGTCACTTCGGATAATAGGATGAAATCCGTCTATCGAGAATTCGGAATCGGAATCTTTGCGATAAAGTCGAGTTTCTGCAACACAAATCACATCGGCATCCGTGAAATTACGATCATTTCGTATCAAAGGAATGTGAAGACGTAAACTTTGCGCATTTTGGAAGATGACAGAGAACTGACAATTTTGATCAACAGCAGGTTGGAATGAGAAGTCGACAACCGCTTCTGTTCGCAAACGTTTCATCTCATCGACAACCCGATGGTCAACCTGGATACTTCCGCTCAATCCATTAAGCAAGTATAGGCCTTTAAGACTTGTCACTCGACTGAATGCAACATAGTGTTGATGTGGTCGCGAGCCGTAGCTCATGTCAACAATGACAAATGATTTTGTTTGACCCTGAGCTTTATGAATCGTTTTGGCTGACGAAGCCTTGAGTGGGAATTGTTGTCGAACAATGGCCTTACGTCTATACATGAAAGTTCTTCGAACGCTCCATATTGGGGTCCATTCTTTAGATACTTCTGGGTATTTCGCATAATAATGCATGTATTCGTTTCTTGTTTTTCGGCCAATGGTTATATCAGGAAATTGGACCCAAAGACAGCTGGGCACAGAACCTTCGTTGATATAGTGAATTTTCTTCAAAATACATGGTGTGCCATTACAAATACCATCTTCAATGGAAACGTTATGAGTTGTGTCATATTGTAGACCTAATGCTACCTTGAGCACTTGGCTTAGGTTGCCTGTATCATTGGTCTTTTTTCCGTCAACTTGTTTCAGAATTCTTTGCTTAACGTCTTCTGTATCTTCACCCAAAACTGTGTCCGAGCATTCAATTTCCGCCTTTTCGGTCAACAATTCATTGAATAAATTCGTATTATGGCTGTCTACAGCAGCATTGCAAGGAAACAGATGTAGTTCTCGTTTCAGTTCTCTATACCGTGAGTCTGCAGGTTCGATACTGCATGTACATAGTAGAGTTGTGTCTTGCTTTGTTTGTTGTCCTTCTCGTATGCGATTAAGCATTGCTGCAAAAACTGCATCATCTTTCTGTCGCATTATCTCAGTTAACTCGAACATTTTGAAATGTCGTTGCCATAGATTTGGGGCTAAAGAAGCGTAGCCAAAGGAACCATCTAAAAAGATCCAGTTATCTCCAACAGGTCTTAATTGAAACAGATCTCCTACCAAAATAATATGAACCCCACCAAATGGGCTTTTATTTGCTTTGATTTCTTGCAGCCTTAAATAGAGGAAGTTAAGCATTCCATTACCGACCATTGAGACTTCATCTATAATCAGAACCGATAAATTCATAAATATTGACTGAAAAGTGTTACGTTTCTCATCAGACAGTGGTTTGTATATCAGCTTTTTATTCGGCTCTATGCCAAATGCACTATGCAACGTTGACCCGTGGATATTGTACGCAGCAAGACCCGTATAGGCACACATTTGAATTCTTATATCTTCAGGGTTCTGGCCTGAGTCTGAACACAGTATTCTATGTAGGGCCTGATAAAGTGTTCGAATCAATGGTGATTTACCAACACCAGCACCTCCAGTTACAAATAGACAAAGCTGTCTCTCAGGTGCAAATATCAACGAATGAATAATATGTGTAAATATCTGTCGCTGCTTGAGATTCAATTTGGAAAGCAAATCCAAATATTCATTTTCTGGGCACCTCGATCGGACCATCTGAACTTCATCGTTTGCCAGGTGCGTGGCTATACCGATATCGGCGCCCAAGTCATAATATGTATGTTCACGAGCTTCCGGTTTGTAAAATACGTATTTTGATGACTGAACGGGTTCGTTTTCTGCATCTTTAGCTTCTATACTGTCAATATTTGGGGAAATTTCAATATTTTCTGTTGTCAATGTCTCGGCTGCTGCTTGTTCGACTTTTTCTAAAAGTTCTGAGTTTGCATCATAGTGCTTTTTGTTGTCAATTATCTCTTGAATGACTGGTTGTATGCGCTCTTCATAAGAGGTATAGCGTCCCAAAAGATCATCTTCCTCGTTTCGCCAGGGATAAAACAACATTAATTGTTCTCGGAAGTAATTCTCCCGGTCGACTGTTTGGTTGTATTTAACATATCTAATGATCTTTGGTTTCGTGCGGAGATTGATCTGGAAATCACCATCTTTCAACGAATAACGGGTCTTTTGTGATGTTTCAATGTCATGTTTGTCTCCTGAATCCTCGTCATTTTCGCTACCAAGACTTTCGTTTTCATCAGATTCAGGTTGCTTAGTTTTAATTTGGGTTACTGAGATAACCTTTGAAACAAAGTCGGCAAGGCAATAACTTTCCAGAGCTGCGTGTCTCCTAGCGTATCGCTTGACGATATTGTCTGCTTCGATGTCATTTGAATTGTCAGGCATGGCTTCCAATTCTTTCTTGCTTTTCATGAGAAATGTTCTTTCACCCGGAGGTGCTGTCGGAATGAATTCACAGCCTCTACTTTTTAATGACATGCTTTGTTGAAGGATAAGATAAGCTGCCTCTTGAGCGCTCACTTCCACTGCGTTTAAAAACTTGTTTCCAATATGCCTTACAGATTGTTTCAGTGTCTGATTCCCTTTTCTTGCTTCTTTGCAAGCTTCTGCCATTAAGGAACTCATTCCTTTTCCACTTTTGTTTATGTACGATACTATATACATTGCACATGCATATGCGTCGAGAATAAATTGAATGTCGTGGTTCCCTTTCCATACTTCCAGCATGTCTTTGATATATGGATTAATCCTTTTGTCAATTGGTTCTCGCTTCAGGAATACCTTTTCACTCGTTATGCTGGTTTGAACTGCCTTAATATAATCAGCCTCGCAGAGATCAACGCTGCTTAAAAAGTCGTCAAACGTTTGGTTTTCATCAACAAAGACCAAATGTTTTTGGACAGTTTTGAAGTAATCCTCATAAAGGGGCCGATCTTCCCCATCATAGGGTTGCAATATAACTGTTTCTCGCATTGGTGGGAACGGAATTCCGAAACGACATTCTGCCTTACCACCTTTACGACAGGTTCGCGAATGCTTATGTCTTTGCATTGCAACATATGTTTCTGATGCACTGGGTACATTTGAGCTAGAGGAGGCGACGGTATCAATATATTCAATAACGTCCTTCTCGTCATCGACACCGTATTTTGGGGAGTCCTTTATCCAAACAAGCATGTGAATATGAGGTGAACCTCTTTGTTGGAACTCGACGCGATAAACGAAATCCTCCATTTCACCTAATGGACAATTTGGGCTTTTGAGAACAGTTTGTATGAATTGCGAAACTCGATGATCAAAATGGCGTACGCATGTAACAGGATCTGTCTGCACTAAGCGCGATCTAGTTTCCCAAGAGAGAGAATCAGTATCTAAAGCCTCAGTGTAATCTTTACCATCTACCAGCTTTCCTAGGGTAGCTATCAGTTCTGTCCAATGCCGAATCATTGCAAACACTTCCTTCTTTTGTTGTTCCCAATATTGAGGTGAGTTTCGAATCGTTTTGAAAATTCTATAACCTTCGTCTAGTCTTATAAGGCTCTCGCCCATGTTGTCTTTCAAAATAAACCCGGCTGTATAAGTCTTCCCTTTTGTTTTGCACCGTCTAACAGCAAGATGAACTTTATTACAAACTTGCTCGGTCTGTAATTTTTTCATTTTGTAGAATAGATTTGGTATATGAGTTGCCACTCGTCTGTCAATGCTTCTCAATTCCCATTTACAAATGTCGCTGTAGTGAACAGGAACACTTCGTTCAGAATTTTCCATGCGTTTCTGTCCACAAAAAAGTGTCGGAAAAGAAAGGTATTCGGAATATGGGTCTTTGAACATACTGATAGGCCGTTGGCCTTCTCCGGGTGCAACAGATATGATTGCGTTCTTATCATATGCTTGATCATCGAGGAAAGTCATAAGTGGGGCTTCATCTTCTACTTCGCTAAATGCGTCTGACTCATCGCTTGTGCTTGTGTTATCATTGAGATCATTCTCGTTGTCGTTTACCTCATTATTAACTGTCCAGTTTTCATCAATTGATATATTTGCCTCTTTGTAAAACTCACTGGTATTTGTTAGTGTTTTTAATGCATTCAGTACAAATGCTGGGCGAACATTTTCCGTTACCACTGCATTTTTTAGTACTTTCATCCTTTTTAATTTTATTGGAACAGTTTCGGATTCATTTTGTACTCTTGGCAAAGCACGAATAGTCGGTTCAATTTCTGTTGGCACATTAACAACCGACCCTTTTAAGGAAAACTGACCTCCGCTGTTTAAAGTTCGAATTTGCATAAACGGTATTCTCAATGATATCAAGCGCTCCTCCAGACTATTGAGTTTCAGTTCTGGTAATTGATCCGGAAATGTCATTCCATTCTGCACAGAAAGTCGAGGAATGTTTCCTTTACGTATGTTATTGATACATGTATTACAGATCCACTCATTATTCTCAACGGAACAATAGCCAGTCGAACACTGTTCCAACAATGATGAATCGATATTTTTCGTTAATGAAGACAACGTTCTGACCGATTGTTTAAACCATGTTTGGTGACAACTGCTGCAAACGTATGAACACGAATCTTGAATGGCGTCATTAAACTTGTCAATGGCTTCTTCAAACGTATAACCGGTTTTCCGTTTCTTTTTCAACAGGTACTCTTTGGTGGTGTAAGTCTTTCTTTTACGAGCATTTTTCATTTTTTGTGCAGACTTCTCATTGTGTTCCAGTCTTTTTTGCTCAACCGATAGCAACTTTTTCATGCCGTCAGCAGTTCTTTTCCTGTGTATGTTTCTATTTTGTTCGTCTTGTAGGAACTTTCGCATACCTGTTACTGAATTTTCCCTGTGTTTTTGTCTCTTTTCGGGATTATTTAGGCCTTGTTTCTTAGAGGAAACTGTTTGTTCTTTATGTTTTTGTTTCTTTGGCTCGTCTGTTAACATTTTTTTCAAAGCCTTATTTGATTGCTCTTGGTGTTTTTGTTTTTTATGCTCATCCGTCAACATACGGCGCATAGCTGCAACTGATTTTTCTTTATGTTCTTGTTTCTTTTGTTCATCAGTCAACATTTGGCGCATAGCTTCAACTGATCTTTCTTTATGTTGTTGTTTCTTTTGTTCGTCAGTCAACATTCGGCGCATAGCTTCGACATATCTTTCTTTATGTTGTTGTTTCTTTTGTTCATCGGTCAACCTTCGACGCATAGATTCAACTGACCTTTCCTTATGTTTTTGCTTCTTTTGTTCATCAATAAGCATTCGACGCATAGCTTCCGCTGATCTATTTCTATGTTGCTGTTTCTTTTCGTCATCAGTCAACATTCGGCGCATAGATTCAACTGATCTTTCTTTGTGTTTTTCTTTCTTTTGTTCATTTGTAAGCATTCTGCGCATAGCTTCAACTGACCTTTGGCCATGTTTAAATCTTTTTTGATCATCTCTCAACATATTTCTCATACTTTCAGCTGATCGCTTGTTATGTTCTAGCCTCCCTTTGGGTGTACATAAACGTTTCTTCATCGTTTCTGCAGATGATTTATTGTGTCTTATTCTCCCATAATCAGTTTCAATGAACTTTCTCATTCCTTCGGCTGATCTCTCTTTATTTGTTTGCCTTCCTTCGGACGTAGAGCGGATATTTTGCATTCGCGATCTAGTTGAGTCATTTTCTTTTTTTCTGATTGTTTCTATCGCACGCCGTCTCTTCATGTAATTCTTCATATATTCATTTCTTTGTGATTCTGACTTTGTGGTTGTTTTGTCAACATGGCTCTCTTGAAATAGTTTTTGACGCCTTTTTTGGTCTTCAAAATAGGATTCAATAGATTTAGGTGTACCCAAGTTATTGATTTCTGTTTCAACATGTGCCTTTTGGTTTGAAATACTCTCACGGGTTTCAAAGGTATCAGTTGAGTGTGCTGTAGGTGTCTCAATAGTCTCTGAGCAAGATGTTGACACATGTGCGGGGGCTTCAATAGAGTGCTGTGATATACTCAATGGTACCAACTCGAACTGCTCTGATGGACTAAGTTTCAGTGAGCCCAGGAATAGCATTTCTATGTAATAAACCAAAGCATTCAAATGTTCAAACACCATCAAAACAGCCGTTCCAATTGGATGTAACAAACCATCTTTCCCCCTTGAGTGAGGGTCGAAAGCATAGTAATGGGCTTTCACTTTTGCAATAGCAATTGTCTGGACACCACAGAAGAGTAAACAGGTCTGTGAACTATTCAATCTATCAAGAATAGCTTTTTCTAAGCTTTTTGCTACGCATTGATCTACATCGCATAAATCTGGCTTTAAAAGACCCACTTCATTATCACTTTCGGACTGATTGCATACAAACGAAGTTTGGGTAAAATGGACTATTTGGGGCAGTTCATTAGCCATAAGCATCTTAGGCTCCATGTCAAATGCCTCACAGTGTTTCAAAAACATTGAATTGCCATCAATTAAACATGAATCAATGTGACCTGAAGTCCATAATTGGGGATCTTTGCGAGTCATACGAATCAGTGCTATTAACGAAATAAAGGCACATTGTATCCCAGGGTATTGAAACCGAGTATCACCTTGGTGTAACGTTCCAGGTATAACCTTACAAACTTCAGATTCATGAACAGGGCTAACCTGTTCCGATTCGACCTGCTGTTTCTGCGATTGGCCATCAATACACGAGTTGTGTTGCCTTTTCAGTCGTTCGCGTTGCTGCGCAGCGGTTACACCTTTCCGTTTTCGTGGCATTGTAGCGGTTCAGTTGTTTATTGAAGGATTGCACAGCAACCAGTTGTTTGTTACAGTTCAGGTATTTTTGGCCTTTTCTTCAGCCTCAGTTTCGTTTTGCAAGTTGTGTAATTTAGTTCGTTAAAGGTTTGTCACGATTTAAGCCGTTAAATACCCGAAATGCACGTGACGCGCTATCGGGGTCTGCAATTCGTAAGATAGACCAATATCATCCACATGAACTGCAGAAATGTGGAATCACCTCGCTTTCGGACGATAAAACCGAGGTCCAGCTTTATCGAACACCCCCTATTCGAAAACTTTTTTTATCAAAACAAGTTTTCAAGTCGGGTCGGACTTTTTTTCAGGTGAATTTACAATGTATAGGCCGAAAATGAATGGTTAACGTTGCGAATGTAGCAGATGCACTGGCAAACAATCCAATTGATATGTAAATTACTGATGAACAGCAATCAACACAAGTTTGTTACTGGCTTTATCATAAACGGGAGCGCACCTTTCTTGTCAGTTATAACAGTACACCAAACGTCTTAGTGTTTTTTAAGTATTGATTTCACTTTTATGTATCCATGCAGGCACAGCGAAGGAAATGTTTCACAGTTTGCACTCTTTTCTATATATCTTGCTTTTCCTGGAAATAGATCAAGCCTATCCTTAAAAGGACCAGCGTCTATAATTGATCGGTATCAGGAAAGTTATAAAAGTTCTAACCAGTAATGTACTTATTCAAATAGTTTCTGCTCAAAGTCTATTTACTCATACATCCACGCAGATAAGGCCTTGTTATTGCAATTATAAGCAATCTTTTCTATGTACTTTGAAGGAAGCAGTTCAGGCTTATCCTAAGAAGGACTAGCGTCTCAACTTGAACGGTTCCAGCGTAGCAGAGATGATGAATTCAAACCTGAAATAAACGAAAACGTTTTTAAGTTATGTATCAGATATGGTTGCTTCATAATGCATTTGAGTGCTGCTTGGTAGTGGTGTGCTTTATGAAGCAACCAAATAAACTTCCTTTGCTGTGCTATTAAATTATATAATGTTATTTGATTTCATTATCTTGATATTCATCTTTCGAGAACTAACCATTAAAAAAATATGTTATCGCTTAACCTCGTACAATTGTTCAAGGTTTGTTCATTTTATACGCGTGCCTGGGACCCCCCATCTACGCTTATTTTCTTAGAAGACCCACACCCTCTCACAATATATAAACACGCATATAACACAAAGCAACCCTGCACGTTTAAAAAATGTATCGTTAGTTATCGACTTTTGCATTATAAACTGAATAGACAAATTAACAACAGAATAATAGCACAGCTTAGGAAAAAACTAATCTCTTCCGGATCTCATTTCACGTCCTGGATATCCTTCAAATCCTGAAAAAAAGAAGAATATTTTCAAAGTTAAGTTATAGCGAAGTAACGTTGAACATTTAGTTAAAACTTAAATTAGTCCTTGGCAAAACTATCTAATATGATCTATGATTTGATATAATTAAGAACAAAAGCAAGTAAAAAACAAGAAAAGTCATACCTATATTGTGGTGCTTTTATCATGAATTAGAAAACTACCGAGGTCTACTTACAAATCTTCATCGACTCCTTAAGCTAGGATCATCTGAAATACAGAATAAAAATAAATAAAAAACAAGTTCTTGAAAAAATCTAATTTTGCGAGGACATTAAAGCTTTAATGATGTGATGTAAAGTCGACCACTTTTTATCGATCAAACTGAAACCTTGACAATCCACATCTTAAATATATTATCTTATTGTGTGAAGTTTCAGTATGTCAAATGCTTCATTCAAAGGTGCTGCGGATAAGTGCTATTCAAATATCCCGTTTTTCTCAAATTTCTTCTAAGTTGCACCCACAGTAATTTCGACATTTTTTTTCGCTTTGGTCGATCAAACTGAAACTCAACGATGCACATTTGCAATATCTATTTCTTTATTGTGTGAAGTTCCAGAACTCTACACGTCAAATGCTTCATTCAGAAGTGGCACGGATAATTGCTCTTTAAATACCTAATATTTCTCAAATTTCATGTAAGTTGAACCCCCGTTATTTCGACAATTTTTGGTTTTAATCGATCGAACTTAAACCTCAGCGTTGCACTTTTGCATTATATATTGTTTTATTGTGTCAGGTTTGGGATCTCTAGGACAAATGTTTCTTACAGAAGTGTCGCGGACAAAGTGTTGTTGAAAAACTACATATTTTTTCCAAATTCCTCTTAGTTAGGACCCCCGTAATTTCGACAATTTTTGACCGATTAAACTGAAACATTATTTGCAATATTTATGATTTCACTGGGAATTTTAAGAACCCTTAAACGAAGGCTTCATACCAAAATGCCGCGGAAAATCTACTGCATTTCATATGTAAACAGACGGACAGACGGAATAGGGGATAGCAATAGCCCTCAGCCAAATCGGTTGGATTGAGACAAACAACATAAATTTGCTTATAGAAGCTTGATTAGAAAATATAAGCAGTTTTTTAAAGACCGATTACTCTCGTGATTAGTTGTGCAAATGTTCATTTAGATCGCCCAATGACTCTTATGAGTATCTTATTATGATAAAAATGTGTTTACGCACTAAACAAATTAAACTAGACCTCAGTGAGGCACGATCCCCATGTAGCAAACAACTCTTTATTGGCCTATTTGTGAAACTAAATTTATCAATATTTCAGCCCTTTTGTTTGTATTTCAACGTAGACTTCTTAATATGAGAGAAAATCGCGGAATCCAAAAATCAGAACCCCGTAATTATTTGGTCTATCAAACTGAAACTTCGACGTTGCAAATCTACAATATATACTCATTCACTGTGTGAAGTTTCAGAATCCTAGGACAAGGGTTTCATACAAAAGTGCGGCGGAAAAAATATTATACAAATATCCCATGTCATTGTTTGGTTGCCTAAACTGAAACCTCGATGTTGCACATCTAAAGAATAGATTCTTCAACCGTGTGAAGTTTCAGAACTCTAGGACAAGGACATCATACGAAAGTGCCGCGGACAAAATGTTATATAAATACCCGAAAATATCCCAAATTCATCTAAGTTCAGACCCCCGTAATTTCGACATTGTTTGGTCGATCAAACTGAAACCTAGACGTTGCACATCTACAATACATATTCTTTTGTGAAGTTTCAGAATCCTAGGACAAGGGTTTCATACAAAAGTGTCGTGGTCAAAGTGTATCCCAAAATATCCCGAAATCATATAAGTTCAGACTCCCGTTATTTCGTATATATTGTAGATGTTGACCATCTACAATACATATTCTAATCCTGGGCGCAATAAACATGAAATCCAATAAAAAGTGGCAGAGATACAGCCTGGACAAGAGAGGTACCCTGAAGCGGACAGACGGACGGATTCACGGACGAAAAAGCTGAAACCTATATCCCTCCGTTACCTGGGCCTCGATATAGAAAATTGAATGAAAAGCGTGACGATAATATAACAAGGTGATCCCGCATAGCGAATGTGAAGGTACTATAATCCTATAAATGAATTTCATTTTATCAATATTATGGTGTGTAAATTTTCCGAAAACTGTTTATCGGTTTTCAAATATCTGTGGATGTGAAGTGATACAGATTTGAACCTCATTCTGCCTTACGGTATCGTTGATACCGGTATTCGCGTAATATATCGAGAGAGATCACATCGAACGAGACTTAAAAACCAAAGTTTTTACGGAACGGAACGCAGGACACTACGTCCCCTGTCCTACTGTGTCCCTATTTGACCCTTGGCCCTAGGTCCCTAGCAACGACATGACGTCACTTCCTATTTATGAAGGACTGAGGGGATGGCAGGGATGGGTACACGACACGAATGAGGTTCAAATCTGTA
>LQRL01013257.1:0-13339 GCA_001703475.1 Hydroides elegans | reverse complement strand
ATAAATGGATATAAATAAATGGATATAAATAACAAGTGGATACGGAGCGCTAAAAACAACACAGGGAAGAATGTGGTGATGTTACTACGCATGCGCTGCATCTGCGCAGTATATCCACCGACACACAACCATCAACGGCGTCTTTGACAACAATAACAGTAATTCCTGAATAAGGTGAGTTTTATTACAATAATACTGCCGTCCGCCATCTTGCATATCGAGGACAGCAATAGCAAGCCTATATTTAACGGTTTTTTGCTCGTTACTTTTTGTGCGATTAAATTAGGAAGACCAAACTTATATCATTGTAATCTAGAGAATATTAGCTTTCCATTGGTATATAAATTGTAGGGTAGTAACGCAGGATAACAGATGTACACTCGATTAAACCATGCCTTGGCTAAAGGTTGTATTTTATAAATTCATTAATTTTAATACAAAAATGGTATTTTGCACATTTGGAGATCAGGTATTTAGATAAAAGTCATATAATTTCCGTTTAAATTTGGGTTTGATGCCTTAAATTGAAAATAACTTTGACCAAATTTCCCGCGAAAAATTTTATTAAACCCTGTAATAATATACTAAATTTATTTTTTGAAACAGTTGTCCTAAATGATTGATATGATGTTCATCATTATATGTTTGTGTGTATTTAACGCAAATAACGACACATAGGCTCAAAATGACATGCCAAAATTTCGTTTACATGGGTTGTTTACTGGGTTGCTAAAGACCTTGATAATAAAAATGGCGAATTAGGTCAAGAAAAGCACCGACCGGGAAGCATCAATACATGTATAATATTCAATCTCAAAATACCATTAAATTATCACCCCGGAATTTAATTTAGTGTACAAGTAGTTATATTTGACAGAATATTTTGTTTTATACACCGCTACCTTTACACAAATGTTGCTTATGCTGATATTCGTGTCGATACATTGATGCTTGAATAAATTCTAAGTAGCCGGTACACAACATTTTCAACGAGGAAGAATTCATGGAACACTATGTGATTGAAGCAGTAGATATGAAGAGTACTTCACGAGTTCTAGCTAGAAAAGGTGTTCCACATTTGCCTTGCATATTTATATATAATGTTTTCTAGCTTGGAACACCCTATTTAGTCGTGTAGTGCCCTTCAGATATATCAGAATCACAACGTTATATCCACACCATGGCCATAGCATTTGGTTAACTTAAGACCTGAACATTGATTCAGGTGGTAAATGTAGCGTCATGCCCGTAAACACCTTGTAATCCTTTAAATTTTCCTTCAACATCAACAACTCAGAAAGAGTCACGTTCATATCTTATTCCAATACCGAAATGTAAAACACTAGGAACATATGAGTTAATTAAAATTGAGAAGTTACTATTCGTAAGTTTGATGTGATCGGCAAGAGAATGAAAAGCACCATTGGTCTCCCCGACGCATAACAGCTGCATTAAGAGTGCTGTTGTTGCGTATTCATCTAAAGGTGCGTATTAAAACAAATGAAACGGAATCAAGCGTCCCTAGTGATATTTGGGATAAAAACTGACGACGAACAGCATCCTCATCCTATACGTATAAGAAACATATACTTTAAGGTCAATGGCGATTTAAAAACCACAAATACGCAATTCTCAGCGGATCATCGACCGAGTCAAAACGCCACGTAACGAATCGGGGAAAAATAAGCATATAGAGCCACTACATGGCAGTCGCTAGCCGCCTAATTCCACATAAAGTTTAGAGTGTCACGCTGATTTTACTGTTCAGAGAAAATACGATGTGAATACTGTGAATATGACAGGTAGGAATACGGCACCTTGCTCAAATAAAGTGCACTCAGATACAAATATTTACAGAGAAAACACTAGACTTTTTCATCCTTCGCATATTTCTGTTCGTTACCCGAAATTGAATTCCGTTTCCTCACCGATTCCAGTTATGCGTACGATTCACCCTATTCTACCTGTATAGGAGCCTTCGCTATTCTAACTTATTCATGAACATTTGACATTTCGTTGGTTTATATGCATCCCGTTTGGCTGTCCGGCTACAAAATCTGTCTAACTTTATGCAATGAACCTTTATCGCTCAACTTCCGATTGTGTCCACACACAAGAATATTCCATCGCCAAGACATAGTGCTATTGACACTTTAAAAAAAACGAAACTGATGATCTAATTAATTCTACGTGAGACTCGTTGAATTAATCCAAGGACGTCTACAGGTAGATAGCGCTTTCCAAATATATTATTGTTTTAGTAGTTGAAGAACGGTAGCCAGTTTCTTATTGTTACTATAGCTTCGGTTGTCACTTTCACTTATTTATCTTTGATATTTATTTATCTTAAATCTCTACATTATATTGGTTATTTTTAGGTGAACACCAGGCACATTCTTGAAAATGTTTGAGACTCACAACACCTGAAGGCCGACAAATACCTGCTCCTATGAATTCTCTAATGCGTCTTAGTGTGATGATATGAAGTCAACACTTGGATCAAAAAGCTCTAACATCGATGTTGTAATCTTTTCAAAAATAAACAACATCAACAGCCGAAACTTCTTTTGGAATATTATTATATGTACGACTGTGGACAGTTTTTCAATGCCAGCGGAGTTGCTTTTACCTTTAGAGCCCGGTTGGCTTGGTAGATCCATTACATAATCATTTATCATATATAAGAAATAATAGTTGGGCAGATACTCGCAAACATTTTTCATTAATCTATTAAAGTGAGAACACTGAATTTGTATACTTTAGAGGCTTATATCTCGGTTTCTGATTTTGCAATCAGAAATGTTTTGACCGTTGCAAATTTTGAATTTGAAATCAAGGTGTTTGGTAATAAAATGCAAATAACTACTTTTCAGGAAATGTTGTTCGTTTTTTTTTCACAAGTGATTGCCGTATGCAGAAAATTGCATGCCACAGGCTTCTGTCCCTTGATTGGTTTAGGTGCGAACACTTATTGGAATTTTTATAGCCTATTGTTAGAATTCCGCGAATTCAATGAGACCCTGCATAAGCAAATAGATATGATGTTCCTCGATACATGGACGCACGCGGACACCTAGATTAAAGAGGGACTATTCTGAACTAGAGAATACCACAATACCTTAATACGTCTAATATATTCGACAACAAAAGAAGTGTGCGGTTGTTCAAATCACTGTAACTTAAAGAGTAGTTGGTTGATTTGTATCAATTATTATCAAATTTAACACCACATCATGTTAGTTCATTAAATAAGTCTAATTACGACTCTATATTTTCTTTTGATGACTCTTGAAAATTAACGAATGAAATAGCGAGTAACAAACCCTCTAAGATGCATTTCATGGATATTTGAAATATTTTGCCAGACGTTTTAAAGGTAATTGGTACATTTGGACTCTTTAGTAGCATATTAAAATATTCAAGCTAGTTGCGGCGGTCTCTGGAGTGAATAAACGTATTTCGCGAACGGCCCGACCCAAGTCACCGGAAGTGCCAGTTTTGGGACAATTGTTTAAAAAAACAGTTTTTAAATATGTGAAATGCTGTCTTCACTGCTTTTTTGATTCTCCATCAATGGGTTAACAGTAGTTCTGGACATTGCGTTTCGCTTAATATTTGGTTACTTCGAAGCACGATATTTATCAAAAATCACGTTGCGTGAACCTTAGGTAAATCCATCGCTTAAGTTTTCAATCAATAAAAAACAAATTGTCGTGTATGCCTAAGCCAACCTGATGACCGATTTCTCTGCCGTAGCCTCGTAGCGATGGTTCGCGCAAGCGTATGCCTCAATAAATAGATCGAAGTATTCTACTCAATTTAAGAGTAATTACGCGGCTAAAACGTCTGTTAAAAAGTAACTCATAGCTCGTAACTCTAGATTACACTGTCCTTACCTATTTCAAGCGCATTCACTAAATAATCGACTATTTGCGCGAAACCGCGCCCATATCGAGCGTATTTTCTATTCATTTTACTATATCGTATAAATAGCAAACGAGGACAACAACGGCCTTTTTGTATATTTTTACTATTCCCCACTTCCTTGAAGATAAAATTGAAGATGTTATTTTTCGTTCGAACGCCCCGTCAATATAACCAGGCTAAATTATCCCTTTTAAACTTTACCGAGTTTATTCGAGTATTACGGCTATGTTGTGGAGCAAATGGAATTCAAAAGATAATTATCCGAGGAAAGAGTATGTTGGTTATCTTAAAATCACACCGCTTTTATTGTGTTATGTTATAAAGACTGTTTTCGCAGTGAAGCGTCAAAAACACGTTTTACCGACATTTTACGATGTTCGCTGCGACTCATGTCGCATCAAAATTAAATATTTCTCACAATTTTTGAGTTACAAAAACCTTATTCTATCTCTGGAACATGGCGCTTTTCCTCTTCTCTCGATACTCATTGAATGATGACAAAATCAATGTTTCTTAGCCCTTCGATAAAGCGAACAAGAAAATCGTCAAACGGATTCCAGATTATAAAATTTGCGAGACCATCTATAATTAACATAACTGAAGCTACCCAACGTGTTTTAATTGGTTCCACTTTTGATGCAATGAAAAAATATTAACCTAAAATAATTGAGCATATCTTTTGTTGTCGAGTATATAAAAACGCCGTTGAATGCATAAAACGTGATGTAGTAGAGTCTATGCCCTCTTTCTATTCATTTCTACCCTTACTTTGTAGTTATACAAACTTATTTAGAATGGCACAAATAAACAACAATTAGACATTATAAAGCTATAAACGTTATCGATTCATCTGGCAATAATGCTTAGATGTTTATTTTATTAAAGTAATAAAAAAGCGAGTTTAAAAAAATCCCCAATAGTTGTTTGCCGCGAAATTAGTAAAACGTCATTCGAAATAGAAATATATTTTTGTTGTCATGAAATTTCTATGGTGTTGTAAAATAGCTTTAAGAGAAGGCAGAGATAACAATGCATACCGTTGATCCTGGATGAATTTACTTATTTTTCTTATATTTGGTGAGGAAAACGATGCGAATGAATGTGTAACATAAGAATAAATGCCTTTATGTAAGAAAATAGTTATGTCTATAATGAATAACCTGCCCTCCTCCAATCACTTCTCATCCAGTTCTGATCATGAAATTCACATCTAGGTGCGTGTACACTCAACGACCTTTTCTGCAGGGCTTGAGCTCAAAACCAATTGTACCTTTTTATACTTTAATCGATATCTTTATTACCATCCGAATAAAGACGATATAAAAATATGTTTCAACAACATCAAGCCAGAAACTACTTTCATGAAACTTCACAGTAAGAAAGAGGTAGTGAGGAATACCGTTTTGCTCAAGTTATATCGTAGGGTGCTTTACACGTTGTATTTTCTCAAATAGAAAAGGCTAGGAATTGGATCGTTTTGCTTCGAGCTCTCGGACCTTTTGACAGAACTTCATTACCCTTCTTCATAAAGGGGTTTGCTGAACACTTCGCTCTTGAAGCTGCTGAATTAAACATTTCGCTCTGGCTCCCTGATTTGAAGGTTTTGCCTTAATAAGTAAGTTGAACGTTTCACTTAAGAGGATTGATACATTTTATATGTAAACACCCTCAATGGTCCATCGTTTTCATTATGTGACAAACTAAAATTGGAAAATGCCAACACCTATTTTTGAAATTCATATTCATGAAATACATATTTTCTAGACTATACTAGACTATACATGCACGCACTAAAATGATGATTTCTTCGATAACATTTTTATTATCCAATATTTTTTGACGCCGTAAACGCGAAACATTGTGAATTACTTTGCCGCACCTGTCTGTGTCTTTTGAAAAATATTCATAATTTTCTTTGAATATGAATTTTAAAATATGCATGTTATTTTGCCCATATTTCTTATACATACAAATAATGTCATTCAATAGTTCGATAAACAAGGTTAAACAGCACAAACAAGGCGTGTCTAACGGGGCCTTCTCAAACAATATATGCATGTCGTGTTTCAAAATCTTTATTTTTTAAATAGCTCGATATTTAAACTCGATAGAGGTTATTCATTTGGTCGTAATTTGGTCCTTCACGGACGCATTTTTTTCAGAAGATGCGTTGTTGTCGATATCTAGTTATCTGGTGCAAAATCAGCCAACGTGTCTTTTGCCGTTTTTGTCTCTGACGTCGTTTTGTCATCGATATCTGACATATGAAGAATACATGGGTATATCTTAACTCAAAATCAACGATCGCACAGGCGAGAATGTCATCTAAAACGTCACGTGCGCAAGCATTATGACATCCGCAAGCGTTATCTTACCCGAAAATGACATCTCAATGTGCGAGCGCCGAAGGCGCAAGCGCATTTTGTTAGAGGTATTGTGACATCATAGCGTCGAAATATATATGTTTTAGAATATATGCGTTTTTAAAATGTTGCTTGCCGAGTCGGTTATTTCAAGATTTTATGGTTAGAACAATATTTGCTTTCTGAATCGGTACCCGACGATCATAGCTCACTTAGAACGTCATTTCAACATTTCGTTTCTAATGTCCCGACAAGAGTTATAAGAATAAAAATGTTTCTATGTGATAAATCAACACAATCGTGTTGCATACAATCACGTTAAGACATTATTCGTGCACTTGATTCACTTGTAATTGCGATCATATTTGTGGAAAAGACTTTTAAATTAATTTATTTTGTGGGAACGTCGTTACGACGCAACATTGACGTCGTTCGTATTACATCATCGGATTCGTATATGCTTTTATGGTCTGAGTAGAATAATAAGACACAAAGATGACTTTTGCTTCAAGTTTCGTTCTGGTGTCAAACATCAACGGTGAATTAACGTCTCAAAATAAACATGGTCCTACTTTCATATGTATCCAATTAAATTCGATTAAGTGTTTCTGATTCGATCCCTTGAACATGTATATGTCATATCCAAAACAAAGTCGATGTGTTCGATATGTCATTTCATTCGATGAGAATTCGAAATATATAAGTCGTAGTCCAATAAATAAAGACATGCTTTGTTTGTCATTTTATTGGCTCTCATATCATCTGCTTTTCCAAACACTGTTAATCTTCCCGTCAATTTATGTGGTATTATCGACTTCCGTTTCAATGATAAGTATACTTAATACATTATGGTTATCTTTGACGGGACAATATTCAATTCGGCACCTTAGAGGGACAGATTGAAGTTTATCCGGCTTTTATAACCTTTACCATACGATTTATTTCGTTCAATTCGATATTTTAGTGACATCAAAAGAACTTTAGCAATGAAAATGACACCCGTTTTCCATAAATAAAAATGGGGATTCAACAGAACGATGACTCGGCCTTCGATAGGCAAAATCGTTCTCTTACTTCGTATTTCTTTAAATTTACAAATGGAAAATATGATTTCATATATGTTACCTAAACCAGTACAAATATACGCTAAATGACCAGTTAATGTGTGTTGTACAAGTCAACCCTAAATTTATTATCCAAAACAACATGTTAATAAATGCAATAAACGGTATTCAAAAATCAACAATTTGGTTTTATGCTCAAAAATTGATCATCATAGAATTCTAGTCTACTTGAAAAGTGGGTATGCAGCATCTGTTGGTAAATAGGTGCAAATCAATACAAGCATATTCCATATTTAACTATTTCAGCATGTTTATTAAATGATTGATTGTATTTCTATACAACGCTTCACGCTACCTCGGTCATTGCGTCGAAATATAAATATAACTACAAAGTGTATGCTATTAATAACCATGCCTAATTTTAACGTTCTCAGAACTCGACATCATGTGTTAAAGCAAATAACTGTTTGTAAATGATAAAAGAACCAGCGTTCAATAAAACTTTCCGTTCTCAAAATAAAACCTTTTTATTTTGCATATTTCATTTTTCAAATGTCGAAATGTGTTTATTTAGATAACATATTCTACATGTATATAATTAACCTCTGATATATACTGACCCGCATTGAAAAGTGCCACCCTATTGAATACTTGAATGCACTTAATGATCGGTGTGCCATATTTTTATTAGTAATGTTTGAAATATACGTAGACAAATTATTACATGGTTAGGGTGCATTTCTTACAGAAATGATAGTGAAAGGCTAAGATGCACGGTAAAGATGTACTGCATCTTAGCTCATCTTCTGATTACAATTTTAACCAGCTGCATGTACACAGAAAAAATCATCTATTCGTAATAAAACAATATTAACATGGAGATATGTTTGAGTCATTGATGTCGAATGGATGATTATTTTATCCACGATGATTAATGTACATAATAATCACTTACGTATCTTGTTTCTGATTTAAAATGAAAATATTGTATTATCGCCCAGCAATGACACTGCATAAAAACATCTGTCAAACAACCGTTTTCCATGTAATAAAGGAAAAACAATATTCAGATGCAGGATTGGTATATGTTTATTGCACTCAGGGAGTCGAAGTGGAAGCACTCAGCCTCAGGCTGAGTGCATCCACTTCGACTCCCATCGTGCAATAAACAACTACCAATCCTGCACCTTCATCATGTATTCCCATAATATAGTTTTTTTAAACTCGAAACATTTATTTTATTAATATCAATCCACACACTCATCTTAACGTTTTGCCCATGTATATTTATATATTTTGACGATTTGAACTCAAAGAATTTATTTGATTATTCTTAAATAACGCAATGATCTAAACATTTCTCGAAACGCATTAATATCTTAATTGAAAAAAATCACGACCTAGCAATATTTTAATAAAATTCTTAGACTACTGAACAACTCACCAGACAAAAATTAAGTGCGTTTCTTATGCAATGATCACTGATTTCAAGATCGGATAACTGCGTATATATAATGTCATATAGCCTTTTTTGATCGATTTATTATTTATTCGATTAGATATAATAACAAATTGAACTTGATGGATGGTGTGCTTCTAAAAAAGCACAATTATCTGCAATCTTTTTCTTTCCCTTATTTGGATATTATGTTTCATTATTTTTTTTCGATAACTAATTGAATAAGTTCCCATTTAATGTTTAATATTTGATATAATCTAGCTGAATGCCAATATAAAGGCAGAATATACATAGCTACTCTGTTATAGGTTTATCAAATGATTGAGTCACAATATAGATGTCATATTTTATTAAAACATAACATTACAATAATTGGCTTCAAAGCGAAGTGAGGTACTGGACGCGACTAGTATCGATTATGTGTCACAGTGCTTTTATATAGCGAGCCTTGATTGATGACGTCAATGACGTGTGCAGTATAAGTGACACACCCCTGTAAATGAGCCAACTAGGGGCCAGGAATTCCTCTCAGTGGTTTCAGCAAGGCGAAGAAAAATGAAATTTAAATTTATGGGTGGGTGTCTTAAAAGTTAAATATCTTCTTTATAATTAATAAAATCATTATCAAAATATCCTATGTTCCACGTTCGATAGCTCTATTATAATAAGGTTGATATATAAGGGTGTGTTATGATTTGTAATATATAGAAAATCGATGCAAGGGAACAAATTGAATTTTATCGGTTGATTGCAATATCTGCATATTTTCGTAAACGAAAAGATTGCAGATAAAAATAGGGGGAGGGATGGGTAGTTTCATATCGGTGAGGGTAGCTTGAAATCGATTTCAAATTTCCGGGAAGGTAGCTTGAAATCTATTATAGATTACCGGGGGTAGCTTAAAATTGGGGGTAGCTTAAAATCTTTACCCCGGAATTTAGAGCACATTCCATCCTCATATAAAACCGTGCTCTGTCAGCGGCGTTTGCATGATATGATCATACATAGGCTAGGTCATTATTTACAACTCAAAATGGTTAAAGCAATTAAAGGTTAAGCCAAAATAGAAAAACAGGAGAAAATGCGGGTCATAAAAGTAAGACTGACAGCCCACAAAGAAAATGAATCAAAATACAAATGGCTTTGGTTTATTAAACAGAGCGAAAGAGAGAATGAAACCCGATAGCGATCAGATATACCCTGTATCAAGTTACAGCCACGCTTTTCTATGGCATCATCGCAGTATGATATTTGCTCGTCTCGAGAGTTGAATAGAACCATGGAATAAGTATAGGTTATTCTATGAGACGAGCGTCTGCATGTGATATATATCGTCCTGTATATCACATGCAGACGCTCGTCTCATAGAATAACCTATACTTATTCCACGGTTCTATTCAATTCGAGAGATTTACGAGTGGAGTTTTATGGCCTTGTGGTTTTCATAAACAAACTGTATCACTCTCCCCATGCCTCTCGCTGACCTTTTAACTCCTAGTCTCCCCTCGCAATCCAAACATCGAAAAACATGAATGACATATGCTTACAATTAGATTGTATATGTGGCGCATCCATTTTTTTTCAGAAGATTATAATGAAATTCAAAACAATTTCGAGAGTTTTCATGATTATTGATCGTGATTACAATATTATAGGTAATAGTAAAGGCACGCCCTTGCGGAATTTTCTGCGCATACTTTGAAAATTAAATGGAATATTTTCAAACTAATATCACTTTATTCACAATATTTGCGTTGAATGTCGCAGCAATCGCAGAAAATTTCGCAAGCGATTACTGCCTTAAAAGCTCTTTAAGACTCGAGCGATTTATTTTCTCAAATAGATGCGAATTCTCGGATAGTTTATTAGATACATTCTTTTAATCTCACATTTATTTTGAAAACAATTTGCTCGAGCCTAAACGCGCAATAAAGTTAGAGTGCGGTGAGGCCAAAAAAAGTGTGGTAATATCACCACAAACTGGTTGTATGTAGGGGCCAAGCGCATAATACTGACTGGTCGCTACTGATCCTACTATGGAAAGTAACTCTATATAGAGAAACCACAGCCCGTATTTAAACTGATTTCTTCTTGTCATTATTTGGTTTACATAAGCACATGATCCAAATAGAAAATGATGCGGTTTTCACAGTTGTGGTTTCGGTATTTTCTGAAGAGCAACATATTTACGGGTGGCAATATTGTGTTTGAAATATCGGATTTGTGTAGGAATTCATTTTTGTCATATTAAACCTGATGTGTAAATTGACGCTTGTTGTAATGAAAAACTCATTTGATTCACTTGTTCTTTAGTCACATTTCTTTATCACATAAGATATATGTAAACGATTATATTCAATATGTATTGGGATAGGTCGTAGGGTAAAAGCCATCCCGGTCAAAAGCCCTCCCGGCTTAAAGCCCTCCAATTTTGCAAGGTAGGCTAAAAGCCCTCCCGGCTAAAAGCCCTTCCGGCTAAAAACCCTCCCCAATTTTGTTAGGTAAAAATGAAATATATTATATTATTTTTAATTATTTTTTTTGTATATTTTCAATAACTCAAAACATGTTAATCATGCAATAACATGCATGATCACTGTTCGCATCGATGCGCTAATCCTGTGATTCCTTATCCCCATGTTATCCCTTGGTGATAACGGTCACAAAGGAACCACGGTCCTTCGCAATGAATGGACCGATCAGAACGGGATTAACATAATCCATGGATCCCACTCTCTGCTATACACACAACAAGTTTATATATATTATCTACTATATGCAATATGTTTCATTTTTACCTTGTAAAATTGGTAGGCATTTTAGCCGGGAGGGACTCTAGCCGGGAGGGCTTTTAGCCTACCTTGCCAAACCGGGAGGGATTTTAGTCGGAAGGGCTTTTGACCGAGAGGGCTTTTGACTGTTTACTATTGGGATAACTATACATTAAGTAACATGATTACTTATTTTGATTGTTGTTTGGCATGTTAAAATGAAGGGATATGAAATAGAGATCTATAGGATAGTGAACCGGGTTGTATAATATAAAAGAACGAACCGGGAGAGGGGGCACTATTATATTTAGGAATTAAATATATAAAAGCGCGACGGGGGAGGGGCGTGCGGGGGTGGAAGACCCTTGCACCGCGTTAAATCTATGCATGGATATAATTAAATCGGAATCTCAAATCAGGGAGAACCTAAATTGATACTATTTTCGAACATTTTTCCAAAAACCGCAAATGAGATGCATATTCGTTTTCAAAAGTAAGTGTGGCTGTATTATTATTTGTTTCATAGACGCTGTTAAGATTAATGTTTCCTGTTTTTTTACACGATATATGCAGTTATTATTGAAAATATATGTATTCAAGCATAAGGGTAATTTTGCTATGCGCCAAGTGCACCATGTTTCAGGGGCCGAAGTGTCTCTATGAGGGGCCGAAGTGTCTTTTATTAGGGGCCGAATTGGCTTTAGCTAGGGGACGAAGTGTCTTTTCACGAGGGGCCGCAGTGTCCAAAAATTGCAGAAGTGTCCAATCGGGGCCGAAATGTTAGGGGCCGAAGTGTCCACAATTCGAGGAGTAGTTGTCTGGAGGAGAACCCTAGAAATGTGTAGTGCACAAGGGGTGAGGTAGGTTGGTGTTTCCGGGGGGGAGTGGGGGTTGGTGTAAAGATTTGAGGGATGACTGGTGGAGTTGGGGTTTTAACCAAAGGAAAAAAGTAATATCTTTCCAGCTTAACCAGCTTAAACGGTGATTATATATTGGAAACAGACGCAGACTGTAAAAAAAGACTTTATTTGTGTGTCTATGGAGTGAAATTATTTCAAGAACGATAGCATTAGAGCTTGAGAGAAAGTGAGAGATAAATGTAATTTCTACTCTTATTAGATGTATTCAAACGGATATGGAAGGATATTGGGAAACGATGTTTTTGCGGTTATCGCTCGGTGCGTTATAGGTGTGGTATCGATTCAGGTGATATATCATACGTTTTATGTTTTGAATATTGTGCCCAGAAAATATACGTTTTATCGAAATGTGAGACCAGCCCATGGGTCTAAATGCGCCCAAGCGCTGGCGCCCGTGCCGGCGTCCGGAGTCGTGCCCGTATTATGCACTTGGCCGTATGTAGGTTCAGCGTGGCAATATTTAAAAGAGGGCATGTGCAATCGCTTTAGCGCGGCAATATATTGGTTATTGCATGAAATTTTACCACCCAAACAGTGACAATACAGGATATATTCGTACACCAGACAACCTGTATCGAGATACAGCCAAGCTTTTTTATGGCATCATCGCAGTATGATTTTTGCTCGTCTAGAGAGTTAAATAGAACCATGGAATACGGTGATGTTCTCTACCGCATGTCAAGATATGTGTATTCTCGAATCTTCTATATTTTCTACGTGTATATAATAACGTTTATTGTTGTTTGTTTGTACTAAGTGGACCGTGTACGTGATTATTACTGACATGTTTATCTGAACTAAGTAGACCATGTACGTGCTATATAGCATGTTCTTA
>LQRL01013218.1:6650-20349 GCA_001703475.1 Hydroides elegans | reverse complement strand
TTTTGCGCAATGTAAAATAACGTCGATTGTTGTTACCAAGCAAATTCCATTCGATTTCTTTAAAATACGATTTTATCACTTGCTATGCATTTTTCTCCGTGCTTGTTTCGTTGTTGGTGGTTTGATTACTATAACTAATGTTTTGAAATAGGTTAGATACCCACATGACGGTTATTAAGATTTCGAAGTGGAGCTTATCTTTTATCGCCCATTTCAAATGATTAAAAATTGTATCAAAATTATATGTACGCATACTATTTAATGATTTCTGTATGGCTTAAGAAATTGGATAACACAACGCATTATGATAAAAAATATAAAATGATGCTTTAAATATCTTAACATCTTGCATATATTTGATAAAAACATATGCGTGAAATTAATTGCGAAAAACTACATAATCACCACGTGGTAATTATCCACGCTCAACCGGAAGTAAATTTTAGCAGTAATAGGATTGGGCATGTGAGTTGTATAAAGGCAGGGGGCCTGCGGCCCCGGGCCGATGATCTAAATACATTCGATCATCACATTTATATAAAATGCTGCACTTGATTTCTCGCAAAATCTTAATATACAGTTTTGAATAGCGAATTACCTTGACTAACACTATTTTCATTGTTTTCAACCGTGCAAACGAAGTTATCTGTACTAAGTCCTGCAGTATATGCGGCTAAAAAAATAAAACAACATAACACAAATTTAAATGCAATATTGAATAGTCCATTGTTATTCATATAAAATACATATGTTAAGATATTGCATATTTACATATCTCATACATTTTAAATGTTTATTTACAATAAAATGTATTGTTCTTTGATTTGTTGATTCGTTTTTTTTTCTTTTAACCACTTACATTTTTAAATATTATGCATTTCATACACGGCGTTTTTTAAGATTACTAAAAAACAATATACACTTCTTACTCGTATACTGTTTCGTTCTTATATGTCGGGCATGTACGAGTCCATAATCCTCAGCCAAGTATTCGACAGCCAGTGTTATGTTGCGGTCCGAGTAGATCATCTGGGATGTCATAGTGCATGGTATCTCCGTTTTTGCATCAGTATTCGTTCCTAAAATGTTTTGACAATCGTTCTGTAGCTAAGGAGCAAGCTGCGCCTTTATACACGAATGTTAAATGCCATTGAAGGCACCGATTCTTAAACTAGATTTTGCTTGTAATTTGTAATACTTAGCCTACATGTTGCGTAGTTTGATAACCCATTCCCGATCTAGCCATTAAAACATAGAATCAACATAGTATGATATTAAAACTTATTTATCAAGAACTTCATCGTTCCTCATCAATCTTGTTTCCCTCGTATCTAACTATCCTGAAGATCGACATCTTGTGTTGATTTCAAGTAAGTTTTACCAGTTTAATAAAATGACAACTAAATAAGATTTGATTTGGTGCTAGACATACCACAATATACGCTTAGCTGTAGGGATTCGCAGTTCATAATTTCAAGAGCAATAGAGTATGTATCGTTCGTAGTGTAAATATGCCAGCAATCTCTTCTCACCCTGTGTGAGTGCAAAGCAGTTGACATGAAAGAATATGGCATGACATTTGTTTAATGGTTGCATATGAAAAACTGTTTTTAAAGTAAGATAGATACATTGAAAGTGCAATCATATAATGTCATAAGCGTATAATATCCACATTACATGTTGTTCCCTTATGCGTGTAGAGATAAGTTTCTTTATACTTTTTCATCTGCGTTTACGTGCAATTATTTATTCATTTATTATTTCGCATTTAAGTAAGGGAATTTAAAAAAAAACGTGGCAGTGCTTATCGTTACCCGAACGAAGGAGCATAGTGCTGGGAGATGAGCTGGTAAAATGTATCGGCCTCCATTGCTTCTGAGGCGTTGCATTTGGAGTTCAACACATCTCCTGGAATTTAGCAAGACTAGGCTTTAACGTATTCAAAATTACAACGAATATTGTCAATGCAGGAAGGTTCATGTTTTGGCATCCACATGTCATAAACATTATAAAAATATCTAAATACATTCGATCATCACATTTATATAAATGCTGCATTTTATTTCTCGAAAAATCTTAAAATACAGTTTTGAATAGCGAATTACCTTGACTAACACTATTTTTATTGTTTTCAACCATGCAAACGAAGTTATCATTATGAAGTCCTGCAGTAAATGCGTCTAAAATAAATATTAAAAAAACATTGTAAACGAAGATCTGAATGCAATAGTCAATTGTTATACATGTAAAATACATTTGTTGAAATATTTCATATATATCGGATACATTCAAAACATTTAATTGCTATAATATTTATTGTTCTTTGCTTTGGATAATTGTTTTTTTTTCCTCTAAACCACTTAAATGTTTGAAAATCATGATTTACATACACGGGGTTATTATACGATTCCTTAATAAAACATATACACTACTTACTCGTATACTGTTCGGTTTCGATATATCGTGCATGCACAAGTCCATAATCCTCAGCCGGATATTCGACAGCCAGTGTTATGTTGCGGTCCGAGTATATAATCTGCGATGTCATTGTGCAGGGTATCTCTGTTTTTGCTTCAGTATTCGTTCCTTAAATGTTTAGACAATCGCTTTTCTATTTTTGCATAACAATTAATTAAAGAAACAACATCTTAATTGTACCCCCAACAACTCCTTATAATGCTATAATGTTATAATCTATAAAGATGATAGGCCTTGAAAATATATTTTAATGCATGGTCTTTGAAAATGCAAATACGAATACATACGAATTTTGTTACAGGCTACATCCGTGAGTCATAAACATCAAAACAATCACATCTAACGACCCGGGGAATAAGCAACTTTAGTTTGATATATGTAAGATTTTTGAGCTTATAGAGAAACAAAATGTAATGATAATCATAGCGATACATACCGCAATATACGCTAATTAGAAGTGACTCGCAGTTCATAATTTCAAGTGTTATAGAGTAGGTTTCGTTTGAAGTGTAAATATGCCAACAATCTCTTCTTAACCTGTATGAGCACAAAAACAAATGACATGACAGAATATAACGCGATAAATGTTAAAATGTTTGCACCTCAGAAAAACAATAGACTAAATTACTTTGAATCATCATATCATACGTGTTAATATAACGCAGTGTAATCGGCAAGATCCTTGTTTAATGGTGCATCTTTAGACCTGTCGAGATATGATTTTTAACACCATCTGCGTTTAAAGGCAATCGTTGATCCATCTAGTATTTTCCTAAATTAAAATAAATTCGGGGCCCAAGCATACAGATTCTGTAGATATCAAACATCATTTCATCAGTGCATGAACAAAATGTCATCTCAATAACGAGAAACAATAGAATCTACTGGTCCTTACCCGAAAGAGGGAGCGTAGTGCTGAGAGATCGACTGGTAGTATGTTGCAGCCTCAAATGAATCTGAGGCGTTGCAGTGGGAGCTCAACTCATCTCCTGAAATATGTTTGATGCAATACTAAAAAATAACGATGGTTTGCAACATGCATTCATTGAAACATTGAATGTATGTTTTCATTATTTACGCAATCTATATGAATTATACATATCTTATATATATCTTATGGTACGGCAATCAACAAGCGGAATTTTTTTATGCAAGCTGCGAATTCGGTATAAAATATAGTACATTGATTTCACTGGATTTATACCAATTTCGCAGCTTACATAAGAAATTCCGTTGGCTAAGGTCTTACCATGATCTTTATTTGCGATGCACATAAAATACTACTTTCTTCATAGTGAAATAGATTTTAAAATATGCTTTCTCGCATTATAAATATTATAAATTAAAATGAGCCAAATAATACAAACCCAAAATGAAAGTCATATTAAACGCAAGAAGCGCTGCAGCCAACCACGAATTTAAAGCCATTTGGAATTTATGTTTCTTTAATTTATTTTCAACGAACAATATACATATATTTTTTTATTAAGAATTGATTTGTTTATTCCACTCGTTGATTTTTATTCGTCACTTTTCATATGCTAACAGCTTCTTGAGGAATGTTTTAAAACAAAGTATGTTTTATGGAATATGGGCGACCGTGTCTTCTTTTATATTCACATGGATTTACACTGAAACCAGGACAGCCGACTTATGATTTCCTTGACATGACCTCTTGACATGTCCTGTAAACATTGTCAAGGTTGACTTCTGTCGCAGTTCAATGATCCCCATTCACCAATGTTTTCGAAACATAGCAATAATTAATGAATCAAAACTTAAATACAATTGTCCAGGGGCTCAATGCAGTAAGTTTAAATTATATAACATTATTCTGTAGTTTGTATTAAATTACACATTAGAAATAGTTTTGTCTGCGTTGCAGATTGTTGAATGATGGTAATGAAACCTAGATAATGAAATTTATATTGCCTTTTCGGCCAAGCGTAATCTTGGCGTTATTTTATTATGATTTAAATGGAATATTGAGAAATAACAGTGAAAACCCAAAGTTAGGTGGAAAATGGCCGCCACATTAATACAATATTCAAGACAATATATAAGCATATGCAAAGAAACATATACTTTGAATAAGATGTAACAGCAAAATCCAAACAATATAACAGAGATTAGAAATAACAACCAAACATATCCACTCATCATAACATGTGGAGGTGGGAATGGTGCTGGAAAACGAAATTTTCAACTAATATCACAGCTTCAATACAATTTTACTGAATACATATAGACATATTATAACAAAACGAAGTTTGCGATTGAGAGCTAAATAATATGCCTCGCTGTTGAAAGCGGTCAGCACACTAAACAATGTAAATATGGATCCCTACACATGTTGCAATATGATAGGCTAAAGAGGTACAGATACGCGAGAGCATACATTTAGCTACTCGGCAAAAATTGCTTTAATAACTTCGTGATCATACCCTGTTTTTTTTTGTCTGCGTTGCAGATTGTTGAATGATGGTAATGAAAACTAGATAATGAAATTTATATTGCCTTTTCGGCCAAGCGTAAACTTGGCATTATTTTATTAAGATTTAAATGGAATATTGAGAAATAACAGTGAAACCCCAAAGTTTGGCGGAAAATGGCCACAAGCTGAAAGCTTCCACCAAACGCTGTTTTAGGATGGTATAAAACAAGATAAAGAAGACATTTAATACTAACGGGAAAATATTTTGTTTATATTTTGATTTCTAAATATACTTATTATAGAAAATTGTTACAAACTGAGCGCATTGATTTTTTTGTATCATAAAAAACCAGAGGTCTATTTTCGGCATAAGCTTTATGTGTGATATGTGACCGCTTATAAAGGATGATCCATATTGGACAATAAGCACTCAACTCAGTCTTGATCGTGCGGTCATTTTGAAGATGGGGGCATTACATCTCAGGACATTGGCGTGTCTGTTGTGTATTGTGGTCAACTACTTATTATGTTATTGCTTTAATTGTACTAGCTATTGGTTAATTAAAGACTGAAGATTGCCGATTGTATATGACATGCTTTTCAGACGGGCGCGTTTCTAACATATGAAATTAATCGTTTATAAATTAGCGTTTTTTTGGTGTATGTGCTTGCCATGTGAATTTAAAAGCGTTTATTTGTCAGCGTGTAAGGCTTTATGTATTTTGCTTGAGAGGTTGGAATCGCTCGACGGATGGTTTCATGGCGATAGGTGAAAACTCATAGGTTCCAGTGTGTTTACAAAATCAACATGTTGAAAATGATGAAGAGAGTATACGAGTCAAGCTGGGTCACAGCTTTGCATGATCGGAGTGTGTTCACAGGCTAGTTATATATCCTGCGCCCGACAAATAGAAACATTAAATGTGTGAAAAGTGAAAAGTGAAAAGACTTGTCCTCAAGTCTAGGGCATAGAGACGTTCTATAAACTTATACAATTGAAAACTAGATACGAATTATTAATAAGAATAAGACAGAAAACCTATATTTGCACGTTAAAATCAAATTCATATATCAATCTATATTTAGGGTTCACTAAAGTCTAACCCAATGACGGATATAGTCATCTCCAGCCTATTTTCAATCGTTGCCTCGTTAGGGCATGCTGCATATCATCCTGTGTGTAGTTGATGATCGAGGGCAACTGAGGAAGAGGGAGACCAAGTTGGGATTGGGTGACACCATCGCTCATATGGGAATGGTCGGACCTTCGTGGACGCCGTGCAAATTCTCATTGAAGTCCATCCAGAGTACCCAGCTATTTATTCTGTGAAATATCTATTGTGCTGGGATTTTTCCTTGCTGTCATTTTCACAGAACAGAACAAAAACTGAAATTTATAATTGGATATATTTCAAGAAATGAGGTACATAAAGGGACGAGAAATTTACATTGATTTTAGCGAATAAGTTTTGGAAAACGGGAACATACTCATTTTGGGGGCATGATATATTGTAGAGTATCTTTTCTCGTTGGCAACGTTTTCCTGGCAACGATTTGTGGGTTTTTCTTGCTGGGAAAACAAAGGATAAAGGTTTTATTTAAAATAATTACATTTCATTATTTAAAGTTGAAAATCTATTTGTTTCATACTCAAATAAGTTGCTTTAAGCCAACATATATAAAATAGTTTGTTGGGTACTCCTGGTCCATGGCAGGAAACGTCAGTCGACACACCACACGATGATGGAGGTATAAGCTGAGGATGTGCCTGCAATTCCTGTAGGAATACATGAGTGCCTGACCTAAAATACGGTATTAGTTAATCAGAGTTAATCGGATTGTTTTAAAATAAATTGTATATAGATATTTGCTATTTATATAAATGAAATCGGTGTATGTGTCCATTAAAAAAACTCGTTGTACTCTTTATTAATCTGAACATTTTCTATCTAGACAAAGCAGCATCATATAAGACTATTAGCCTTTGAACATGTATATAATGAGTAAAAGAACACTAAATGATAATACTGTAGAAACTATTTTCATAGTAAGTCACATAATACGAAATTAGGATCTAATACCGTCAAATATAAATGGAACAATACATGTTTGAATCATAAACTATAATTGTAACAATGCAACATATGAGATCTTCAGTGTGCACAGACTTGTCATAATCATAATGGCATACCTTTGTTGGTAACGAGAGGAAACATTTGAAAATGAAAAGAATAATGACAAATACTGTCATTGTCTTCATATCGCAGTTTAAATATGAAAAACTTAGCAAAAACACCACATTTTAACGTTTTTTTAAATGAAACATAGATACATAGAATAGGCAGATATTACAAGCTTATATACATGTACTGTTACAGTCGCATGATAAACGCGATATACCTCACAAAATCAAAGCGTTAAGTAGAAGCTCGAAATTCATGGGGAAAAAACGTTAAAATTTAGCATACAAAGATAAACTTGTTACCGAATAATATATCTTATCAATCATAAGTGTAAAATGATATATTAAAGGGTAAAGATTATCATAAGATTTTCATGAATTCTTTATGAATAACTTAACTACCAGTGATTGATGTCATTGAGACCTATTTTTATGTCATTTTAGGAGCACGGGTGCAATTACAATCACACTTCTCCTCTCACTGTCCCTGTCAATATTGCATATTTTGTCATGTTCATGGATTAGATATGATTCGGTACAAATTTGCACAATGCAAAGTCTCTAATATATTATAAGTGATTTAGTTTAAATAATAATGATAACACATAAAAAAACAAGAAGCACATTATTAGTTTACAAAAAAAAAATACAACGTTTTGTTGTTTATTATATTTTCCTAGTAAAACCTACAATGTATAATGTTGAATCATACACAATTTGACAACAAACCGTAAAAACTATATTTTCTACGATTAGTTTTACTTGTGGAGGTATGTCCAAAACTCAGAAATGTTCAAGGTGTTCAAGATGTTCAAGGATGTCCAAGATATATGCATTATATGTATCAATGACTATTTTTCTTTTAATTGCATATAAAATATAAATCTTTACCATCCTGAACATCTTGAACGCATATAAATTAAGGTTGTGCCGTTTGAAATAAGTGTATATAATATGTATGAATCTTGAACATCCTGAACATCTTGAACGCCCTTGAACATAATGTAGGCCCTACGTGTGTTTGGTTAGTGGCTCAATTCCACTGAAATAAAAAAAAATATTTAGTACCTTTCGAAAACAGTTCTTTCAGCTGAACAAGAATGTTAAAATATACCAAAGGCAAAGTTTTGCAGTGAAATTTGTTAAAATGGTGACTCCGAAATCACCAACATAGCAAAATGACCTCATGTATGGCGATGCGAAATCCAATTTCAAGGCTTAAAAACTAGTAAATTACAAAAACAAATTAAAAAATGATCAAAATACTATCAAACTATGCAATAAAGTCTAGACAAATGTTTACATGGAATCGTTATATATGATGTGCCTCAAATATCTAAGAAAGTATGAGATATACCTCATGATATGACGTGTAGTCTTCGCCGATGTATTCATTACGAAAATGTCACATAGGGAATCGGCTGACCGGGGGGAGGGGGTTGGGGTTGAGGGGGGATTGGGATATGTTACTTAATATTGTTTGCTTGTATTTGAGGCAGAACGCCTTTTTTGGCTACGATCTACAGTGTTCTGCAAAAACCTAGTAACCACCTTTTTCATAGTTTCGAGAAAATCGATAAAAAACCTCCAATCCATTATAAAGAGTTACTAGGTTTTTGCGGAGAGAAAGTGCGTGTTATATCACTACATATTGCAATTTCGATAAAGTAGCATAGGTAATATTATGTGCAATAACCTAGTAACTCGATATCCAATATTAACTCAATTTTTCATATTTTGGTAGTTACTAGGTTTTTGCAGAACACTGTAGCGATGTATTCTATCTTTATTAGTACAAATTCAAATCACGTCACTGAACAGCCAACATTGTTTAAAAGTTCTACAAATATTTTTCCGAAATCTTTAAATTTCACTTTAGCGGTTGGTACTGATAGGGATGATGCACCTGTCGTTTTAGACGCCGCTCGCGCTCGTTTTAACGTCGAGTTCATAGTATTACATACAACTGGATATCACTCACTTATCATAGAAAGCCCATAAACTCTTTGTTTGAGCCTTCAACACCCATTTAGGCATATAATAAGAAAATGTGAATATAGTGGGTTGATATACAACCGTAGCCAATATCAAACTCATAATTTGGGTTGAAATAAAGAAGGTTCGGAATTCTAAACTTCCCAAAAAGACAACCATTTTTTTATTTGAACGCCAGCTTGGTTCTGCTTAGTACAATCTTTTCTATCAAAAAGTTGTGACTCTCCAATTAAATGTTTATTTTGTACAGCCAAAATAAAAATTTAAAATATTCATATAATGTAAAGAAACAATTCTCGTAGACTTAAAATATAAACACGACATGATCTGAATTATTTTCCCACGGTTACGTGAAACAAAATCATCGAAACTTTTACATTAACTTTGATATTTAAATTGTATACATGCGTGCACAATAATAACACAGCCATCAATTAAAATACACATTTCATTTGGCACAGTAAACAGAAGAATACTATTTGTTGTTATATAATGAATGTGAAGATTGTTTCTTTTAAATGGACTTAACAACACTAGAATGTTTTAATATATATGTCGTAGTCAATTTGTGAAAACCGCGTATGTTGACATTCGCTGATTTTTTCAGTCAATGTCAACATACGCTGGTTCACTCAGCGTATGTCAACAATGCCTAAAATTTCCAGGCATTGTCAACATACGCTGAAATTTACCCCATATTTTTTACACAGATCGGCTAAAATAATATTCCATGTAGATAAATTATGTTCGCGAAGCACAAACACTATTTTAGTTTACGATATCAAATAATATTGAATTGTTATGCTTTAGGATCAACTTAGAATCAATAATAGGACTATGTAAGATGAATACAAAGGACCTTTAGATATATGAATATGAGCGTTTCTGGATTCGATTGCACAATTGCAATTGTAATCTAAGCATAGATTTTGTCTTTAACATAATTAGAATTATGTGTGTTGAATATTGCTAGCAATGCAAGATTCTTTTGATAAATCTTATCAATCCGCAATTGCATATTTCCCTGTCTTTTGAACATGATGATTATAAAAGGTCTTTTAATATATAAATACGAACGTTTTTCTATTCGATTCCACAATGGCAATCGGAATTCAAACATTATGATTCATGTGTTTAGTCCATACTATAATTCGAATTATGTACTGCACATTGCGATCCATTAATTATCCTTAAGATATATCTAATTAAACCGAAAAATCATGGTCTCCGGTCTGTTAAACAATTAACAAAAGCGAAGCATCACATTTTATAACACTCATCCTATTGTTTAGCCTTTGTTGTTTTGAACAATATAGTTGATCGGTTTTTTTTTGCGGGAGCTTATTACCCTAGGAATATACATTTAATTCTAATTCATAGTGACGATTTCAATAAGCAAACAATAAGTTTAGCCTATCGCAATAGTTTATTTCTCAAAATCACATCAGTCAATCTGTGTAATTTTTCGGGGAAAATTTCAGCGTATGTTGACAATGCCTGGACATTTTAGGCATTGTTGACATTCGCTGAGTGAACCAGCGAATGTTGACATTGACTTAAAAATTCAGCGAATGTCAACATACGCGGTTTTCACAGATTGACTACAACATATACATTTGTTAATATTACCATATATGGAAAACATTTTGACTGTAAGAAACGTATGACCTGTAACGTTCTGTTATAGTCTATGTAATGTTTTTTTTTCAGTTTAAATATTTCTTTTCGGTTTTTGTATGCAATATAGACATTCATATGCGTTTTCGTTTTCTTTCAGTGCGCGTCGCCTCGTCATATTTATGCCGATAGTCTATTGTAAAACCTTGAAGACTCATTAATATATAATCCTTTTGATTATTTGTTTTATATTAAACATGCACATCACAACCGTGCAGCATATTGGTAGCTATTTCCGGGGCTCTATCGCTCCTAACTATGCTTCACACATACGAAATATTGATAACGGAACGCTATCAAATAGCGGGAAATAACGGCATGTTACACCTTGATAATGCAATATCATAAACTAAATAATCATGACAATATTTGGTGTGAAACTATAAAGAAACGTTGACGTTGTTTTGAATCTAATAGAATTATAACACATACTTTATCAAGAAGTTTCTATGCGATTTCAAATTGAATTTTGCATGAAAGATGTATTTGTTGAAGCTGTGAATATAGTCAATCAACAAAGCGATTAAATGAACGTAAAATTGATTATAGCGATACAGAGGTGATAGTTTGTGCTTTTAGCCGAAGCTAGTTAAATACAGGGTATAAAGTTAAATTTGAAATATACCAACCGCATTGTACTGAGAAGTCATGGCCCCGATCGAATTACCCGATAAGACTTTGCAATCCTTGAATGCATGACAATGATTGCTGCCCCAATGAATACCTTTATTCTATCGCTGCTAATCAAACAGAATAGTCTATCAACCATCTACGGTGGGGCGGTGGTGATGGCGGCCATTTGAATCAATTTCATCTTTTTGACCAGTTCAGCGTTTTATCACAGTAAATTATAGATTTCAGTGAGAGACATGTAAGCGACTGGCAACCTATAATCCTGCTTAAGAATTCGCCTGACGTATTGGGCGTAACTTTTTACGACGGTTTTGACGTGAAGCGTATTTTGATCAAAGACATCGACTGCGAATCGGGGCTAATGCTCTCTTATTACTGCTTCAAGATGGGCTTGGTTTCATCATTTGAAATTGAATGTAGTTAAACGATACTAAAACAAATTTAATATGCTCCCTTTATGGAGGAAGCAGTCTGTCTTTATACACGTGTAAATAACTTTAATCCTTAATTAAATAGCATAAAAGATGCCGGACCAGTCCTAGCACATATAGCCGGGAAAATGGAATACTTTTCGGGTGTTCTTAATGAAGATTGAAAGCGTCAAATGTTCTTAAATATCGTATTCTTAAGTGTATGAATATGGTATCAACTACACGAACGTTACAATCGTTATGTTTTCAATGTTACGATGTTTAGTACTGACGTCCGGAAATGATTTAATTCTAACTTTTCATGATGGTGACGATTTCTTACTGAGTGGGATAATTTAGTTTTTACGTCTTAATAACCTTGCTTATGGTCGTTGAGTTGAAAATAGTGTGTAAGCATGAATATCATTGCCTGTCAATCGTAGTGGATATTTGTGTGACTTTGCACATTATGTTTTATCAACACTATCGCCCCGGTATCGAATCTCCGAAGATTATTGTCATTCAATTTGACTTATATACACGGTTGGCATCTCTTGAATAGGGTTAACACCTAAACGGAGCCTTTGTCGAATTCAAAAACGCAAAAAATGCGAACCCAATTTAAGCATCAATTACTTTTCTTAACACAAGAGATATCTAACGCCTTTTCTCATTTGCATTAACACGTAAAGAAAGTCTTCATCAATGTGTTTTTATAGCCCTTTAAAAGTAACACTTAGGGCTAAAATTTATTTTCCCTCTCGCATTAGTTATTCAATTTGCGTGTTTAAGCGATATGGTAGGACGTTGCAAAATGACTTTTACATGAATAATGGGCTCAGGTTTGAATCGTTTTCACATCTTTATCTTGTCTGAAATAACACACTTTCATTTGAGATTCTGATTATCAACATGCGATATATTGCCATGCAAACTGCTTAACCTTTATTTCTATCTATTAAAAATCCTATATTTTAATCTTTTTTTAACGTTAAAGAAAAATTATATAACTGTCAACTCATATTTCGGAACCCTCTGATTAAATCACATTGTGTAGTTGAATTCTTCACCACATTTTAATTAACATAATAAAGAATAATATTGCCTCGTGTCGGTGTTACGTTGAGAAATATTTTTCATCGAGACTTTTTGTCCTAGATATAAGCTTATATATAGCAATTTATATAAACATGCCACATTTTAAATTGTTGTGTTTTGATTATTCAAATAAAAGACGTTTCACAAAGTTTGTTTCAGTTAAAGGTTTGTGTACAATCTTTATTTCACTTTATAGTTATTGGATTGCCTTTTGCAAAACTCTTTCTTTTATATGCCAAAACTACAACTTATAGAATATCAGGACGTGACAAAATCGGAACTTTCAACAAAATCAAGCTAGATAACATTTCATTGTTTTTATTCTATTAAACTAAAAACTGATGTTAATATTAAAATAATTGATTGAATCCAGACGCGAATCTACCTCACAGAGAACGCGGCCGTGCGCCCCATTCGGTCCTGATATATTAAACCAAACAAAAATACATTGGCGTTTGGTGTCCCCCGGTTCGTTTATTATCTCCATCCGCCCCTGATACCAGATGATTGTGAAAAAAAAACCTGTATGAGCATATTCCAAATTCCTAATCTTAAGAAAAAAAGTACTAAATACATCATGATGATGACAGAAAACACCTCACCATAGCAAGCATCTATACTATATGTATATTATATATCGCTTGCGAAATTGACAAATAAAACCTGCGCTTGAATCCAAAGCATGTTGCAAGGATGCAAAGGGTGTACATCTATAATTTGCGATTTCCAACTTAATATATTCTTAAGTCATTACCATGATCTATTTTGCATGAAAAGTGTAGATTCTGAACA
>LQRL01013215.1:0-15991 GCA_001703475.1 Hydroides elegans | reverse complement strand
CTAGAACTTTTGAACGGAAGGTCATAGAGACTTGGTTATAGGCTCAAATGAAAGGTCTTGGTCCGTAGATGTGCCTTTTGACCCTTTCGGTCAAAAACACACTACCAGAAGTGGTCAAATTGGCCAAAATAGCCCAAAATAGCGGTTTTTCAAGACTTGAGCTTGTACAGGCTAGAACTTTTGAACGGAAGGTCATAGAGACTTGGTTATAGGCTCAAATGAAAAATAGAAAATACCATACCCCTTCGAGTTTGGGGGTGGTTGGGGCCTTCTCGTGTTTCACAAATACTTCCTTGTAAGAGAAGAGTTTCGATGTTCATCTATCTATCCACCATCACTCTCAATGAAATGCTTGATTTTTAAGCCCAATCCCAAAGTTTAGGGCCTATAGTATTGGGGTGTCTGCCGGTCCGTGATCGTTCATTCGCTTGTACGGGCTAGAACTTTTAAACGGAATGTGAATGATATATATTTGGTTATAGGCTCAATTGAGATGGTAAATTGGGCCAAAATTGCTCAAAATAGCGGTTATCCGAAACATGAATTTGAACGTGCAAGACATTTTAAATGGGTCATAGGATCATGTTTATATGCTCAAATAAAATGTATCGGTGTGTATATGTGCCTTTAAAAATTTCGAAGGAATCCGGTCAACTTCCGGTGGCAAGTTCGGCCCAAATATACAAAAGTTGTAATTTGTGGAAAAATGACCATATACGAGCTACTAATAGTTGTACTTAAAGCTGTATAACAGTAAATTTTAGGTCAATCCATCATGATTTCGTTTAATCATAATTTCTTATATACATTAAACATTGTAAATTTACTTTGAAATCTTACTACTCCTTGATATATTGAAATTTTTAATTTCTGAATGATCTTTTTACGAACACCCAGTGTAAAATTTTATTCCTTTATTCCAGTGGCATTCAATGAAACAGTACCTATTTATTAATTTTAAATCACAATATCGTACATTGTAAACTTGCTTCAAAGGAATAGTACTCCCTTGATTCATTGAAATATAAAATATCCTGAACTCCCGGTGTAAAATTGTCTTTTTTTAATTCCAGTTGCATTCAATGAAAAAGCCGGCAAGGGCAAGCAGATGCTACCTGGTGGCTCGAAAACTAGATCGTCTCTGCAGGCGGGCTACTTCAACGATAAATATCATCGTGTAATGGAGGGAGAATCTTACTCAGATCCAATCAAAATTAGAAGACAACATCGCCTCAAAGAAAGCCAACGCAATATCGGCAAACCTTTTTTACCCAGCAATGGAGAAAAACAAATGTGAGTTTAAGTTTACTTTTAGATAAGAAAACATAAAAAAAGTATACGTGTTTATGAATGAGCTATTCTAAATTTCAGTAATGAGTATAGATGTAAATATAGATGCTAAGATCAACAGTTAATAACAGACTTATCATTATGAAATTATGAAATTACATGTAATTTAATAATTTTCAGTAGAGCCATCTGGGCAATAGCGTTTGAATTGTTCAGAAGTTGTTAGAGCTTGCCCTTGATTATTTTATATTCTCAGGTTAAGCTTTTTGTCAATTACCTGGTAATATCTACGATGGGACTATTTTAATTTTCATAATCAATCATGTACAAATGCTTATAAATTTAAAACCAATCATTTCTTTTTTTCAGGTCAGGTTTAGGAAATCATTACGGTACTCTCAGCGGACCAGTTTCAGCATTTAGTCCAAACGAACGACAGAAAAAGGCATATAAAGCACCAGGCAAAAACTTGTACACCAATCCAGGCAAAAAGGGCACTGGTTTCGGGTATGATACTTTCCTATCAATCCTCTTTTCCATTAAAAATTTATTCAAAAATAATCGGTAATATACGAAATAGTTGAAATTCAAAAACAAAATAGGCAATAAAGATCGGCATTTGAAAATGGCTACATTCTTCGAGAATTTTTCATATATTTCATTACTGTGTCGACAAGACATCTATTTGTCATCCTTTGTTTTGGAGAAAAAAAACAACATTTGTGTTGAATTGTATTTTGTTAACCACTTCTTTATTAATTGTTTTTCGAGGTGCATGATTCCGACTTCAAATTGTACATATAGGTCCTGATTACTATAGTTGCTACTGCATATTTTGTGCGACTATAGATTGCATATTTGCAGTACTCCTAGTAACTGCATTTTTTTTTGCGCCTGTATCTAATATATGAAGGTTTTGTTTATTAGCTACACAGGTGTCACTCTTGGCAAATACCAAACACATGCTGTCGACGAATATGATCGAGCCAAAGATGTCACAAAGGTATATCAACACAACAACGGATTTTGTTCATGCTAATCATTTTAACTTTATTTAACAGTTGTTTTATGCTAATTTGTGTGCTGATTTATAGTTGTTGTGAATTTTGTTATGATTTGTCATTCATTGTTATTTTATAGAACACTCGCTGGTTTTCGTTTTCTTATTCTCGATCTAAATGATAATTGAGTCATTTTCAATCAATTGGTTGATTTTCACTATTGTGATGCCAGTGATAAAATCAGGAAAATACTCGTGTACATTGGTTTTTCTTTTGAAATGGATTATTTACCTCTATGACAAATCCTAACGGTGTTTTTTATCTAGCGAGTGTTCTTAATCATGATTTTATGTTTGCATTAACTCTCATTTTCATGTATCAAGTGCATTTAAGAAATTGTCTCCGTCAAAACCACCGTGTTTCCTGAGTCATATGGTCTAAGCGTGACCAGGTTGAAACGGACCATCACTTATGCGAGACCCTGCTAATTTGTATTTTAGTTTAACAATAATTTATTTGCTTTTTTTGCGCTGTAATATGCTTGTATATTTGCTTTGCAAATTGTCATTTGGATCTGTTTCTAAACAGTAAAAATGTGACTGGATGAGTAGATGATATATTGATATTGTATTGTTGTTAAGGCGTAAAGATGGACAAATGTTTCTTATTCTGTCGGTCTGTCTGTCTGTCTGTCTCTCTGTCTGTAAGACTCAGTGAAGAGTATGTGTGCTTGAAGGTTTAAGTTGTCTTTTGAGTAGAATGGTCTTTTTCATTCGATCCCTGAACGAGCATACACCCAATCATGTAGATAATAAAAGTATGAATAGTAAGATTTATATTTGCTCATGAATTATTTATGTAATAGTGGTTTAGAAAAAAAAAGTATACAGAATAATTGTGAAGTTGGTTAATTTCAACCAAGCACCGGCCCATCTAGCCGGCGGATTGAAAAACTCGGCGGCGCGATCATGAACCTGTTAACCCGTCTTGCGAACCCCTTTTGATACCATGTACTATTTTCGATCTTGTTAAACAGCGCATTTGGTTATCAACCATATTTCAAAGAATGAGTGTGCAGGGATGCACGTTCAGCAAAAATCTAAAATCATGAAAACCCACCCATGATGAACATTAAGAGCGCTGTGACATTCTTCTTGGACAGGCTCGTTTGATTTTAATTTACCATTATTTATGTAGTGCAGTATAATTGAGTGGAGCTTTACAACATATTGATGGCTATTTCTTTTTGTTAGATTTGCTGAAGCTTATATTCATCCTGATTTGCTACTAACACTTGATGTTGTTTAACTCATTGATGTTTTACTTGTTGTACTAATGTAGACACTGTTTATACCACATACACACACATTGGAATTGCTCACATTCTTAAGGTACACGGGCGTAACTATAGGTCAACACCACAAGTATTCCACAGATGCATATGACAGAGCACGACAGTTTATGAGGGTATGTGATGCGTTGGGAATAGTTAATGCGAATAGGTTATACCCATGGTTTAAATAATAAGGTTAGTTAATGCACGAGAATGAGTATATGAGGCTAGTGAGTGTCCGTGGAGTGTGTATAGAAGAAGCTGGGGTTCGTATACATGTTGTATTATTTAAAGCTCTCGATCCGAGTTTGTTTGATGCACAGAAAAGGTTTTCTATGGGTTAAATATATGTTAGGGAACAAACAGTGCATAAGGAATGGGTTTATTATCCATATACCGGGTAGAATAATGCAATACTCGTTTTGAAACAAGATATGTATTGTATGAATAATCTAAGGTCAGATAAGCGTATTGTATTTTGTCTGCTTTGCAATAGATAAATATTTGATCAAACGGGATTATAATAATGTTTGTTTCAACTCAGACAATTTGTCACAAAGTCATTTGCATTTTCAACACAAAAAACAACGTATTTCCAAGAGAGGTTAGACAAAAAGAACATGTCACATAATTGACCGTAAGAAATTTGCCCAAACTCTCTAATGAAGGAATCATAAACAATAACTTAATTTTATTTTTATCAATGTACAGAAAGAGAACGAAGCCCATAGGAACGCGTTGAAAGGCAGCGCATTCAGACTCAACATGCATCCGACGGCCTACTTCGACTCCAACCCATACCGATCCGACCGCCCGCTGGGCCCACCCAAAAAGGAGGGCAGCGGCAACAAAGACATCAAGCCATTCAAGCCCAGCTCACCTGGAAAAGCTGTACGTTTCTAGTTTTGTTTTCTTTTGGAATTTATTTACCGATATTCGTATGTGTTATCAACTGTTATCATCATCTTTCTTGGTTTAATCTGGGAGGAATATACGGGGAGTGGAATCGAGGTCGAAAAATAACTGTTTCGAATAAAGTTGCTATAATATATAGAACATAAATTTCACTGTTCCTATGAGATGGGGAATTATTCGTCGTTTAATTTGTGAATGTACTCGAATCGTTTCCAAACTTTACTATGTTCATTCTAGGTTTAATTTACACATTTTCGGTGGGTCATCCACACCTTTGTTTATAAAACAGTTTTGTACTGCTTACGGAAAAAAAAAACTCTCGAAATGTTTGTGTTTTTTGAGCTCAAAATGCTTTTGAATATTGGAGCAGCTATTTTGCTTATAAAAAATGATTAAATAGAGCGGAAGTGTGATATATACACAAGGGAGTGCAAGCCGCGCACTACCCCACCGAGCCGCGCCTGGCACCTATTCATAATCTTTCATATTTCATTTAACTCATTCTATAGCCCGGTGGCGCCAAGATCGGTACATTCGACCCGTACCCGACGCACTCAGTGAACAGCTACGGGCGCTTCAAGGGCCCTTTCTTTACATATTAATAATGATTTTGATTGATTTATAATAGATAATTTGATTATCTATAATCAAAATACGATTATCTTAACACAGCCCGGCGGCGCCAAGATAGGTACGCTTGACCCGTACCCGCCGCACTCTGTGAACAGCTACAGCTACGATGGACCCTACAGCGCGATACCCCTTCGAATCCGCGCATCGCGTCTATTTATAATCTATGATACGTCTATCATATTTTATATTATGTATTGTATAGCTCGGTGGCGTCAAAATCGGCACGTTCGGCTCATACCATGCGCCACAACGATAAAACGTAATACATATAAGTTGTTTTCCTTCCGTTCTGTTCATATTTCTTATCTTTATGCATTTCATCAAATAGCCTGGTGGAGCCAAGATTGGTACGTTCGACCCGTACCCGACGCACTCTGTGAACAGCTACGGGCGCGTCAAGGGCAGGCCCGTTCACGTGACCAACAAACAGGGCAAGATCTTCATGCCTTCGGCCGGACCCAAGTCGGCACCAGTGTCGTCGGTCGTCAACTACAATGTAGTCAAGTAAGTAGAGTAGATTTTTTGGTAATATTATAAAAATAAGAAATAATAAATACAAATTAAGAAAAAACAATATTTTTGTGCCTTCGGCACATCAATAACAAAAGATCCCCATGCATTCGGCCGGGCCCAAGTGTCATAGGTCGTCAACTACAATGTAGTTAAGTGACTGGAATCTCAATTGTTTCACAAATCACATTTGTTTCACAAATGAAAAAAAGTTAAGTAAATATCTTGAGAAAACATAATTGAAGGGCTCCGTGCAATTTTGTCTTAAATCTGAAATTGACGTTTTGAGAAATGAGGGATTGAATATTTTTATACTGGTCATTTATATAAGGATTGGCAAATGGCCAAATCAGGAATTAATTATAATCGCATTGCTTTGTAGTATTATTTGAACATATAACTCGGATCTATAATTAATAATTATGTGACACCTTGCAATACATTTTGGCGAAACTTAACACATTGTTGCACGGAGTCCTTCCAATTATTGAGAAAGAAAAGGTTATCAAGTATGATATTCCGTTTTCAGACCATAACCGGGGGAACCTGGGGGTCTATTGGCTTCGGGCCGTCGTTCCGTCCGTCACATTAAGCTTGTTAATAAAAGCTAATTATAGTTGTATCTGCCAGTGACGGATTGGTCTTCCGTTGCTACGATCAAACGAATAATGTATATCCGGTTTTCATAGTTAATATTGCATATTTTCTATTTTTCAGATCAATAAATGCTACCAATTTCAAGACGCTTACTTCTGTGATGTCCTTTTAGACAAAGGAAAACAATTACTCGTGATCTTGAATCGTAACACGATAAACAGTTGTGTTTTATTGGTTTATATGCTATGGAACGGAAGTTGCTTGAGATTTGGCCGAAGAACTATTGAGGCCCATATTGAATATATGAATAATGAAATGTTTTGCCACATTTAGAATAGATAATTCATCATTTGATTGCAAAAGATAAAGAAATAGATCAGCACCTCATTACAGATTGGACATAGTGAGTAAAAAATAAGTTAACATAGGCACTGGTATTCAAAAGTTTTGCTTTCAAAATCATGATTGAAATATAAATCCGGCCTGTCAATGTTTTACAAATACATATTAATACATATCGGCCGTGCAATTTGTATAATCTGGCTATAAATTCGGAAAGTTTTCCCTTATAAATTGTGCAATTTGTATATTTTGTTGTTAAAAGACATGACAGTTAACGTCTGTGTGTAAAACCTGACTTGCTCGTCAGTAAATCAAGTATTAAACGTGTATTTTCTATATGTGTTATTTTGTGATATGCGCTTTTATTCGGTCCGAGTTATTGAGTGGTTACAATAAGAATAAAATAGACATTTTTTACAGATATATTTATTATTTTTCAGCGGGTTTCTGGAAGTGTTAATTTTAGATTTAGACTGCGTTTGTAAATTGTATTATTTCTTATAATATATTTTTACATCGATTATATTGGAGCAATTTAATAAATAACTATATCACAATTGTTAACATATGGTAAACTAACTATATTTGGCAGCATATTCCGAGGTCATGTGATCATCGAATAGTTCCTTCATATTGTAGGTTTTGCCTCAACTTGTTTCATGTATAGTAAGCTAGGCGACTGTTGAATTCAGTCGGCACAATCATGTTGTGGTTTCATCACCCGATACATTTCCGCTATTTAAGTAGAACCCCCTCTGTTTTATATGAGAGTATTTACAAATTGTTTCATTGTCTTTGTTGTTGTAACTTGTGCTATGTGTTTTGTAAAAAAAAGTGAAAACGATGGTAGTAAAATCCTCATTATACAGTTTTAGCTGGGCAATTTTCTTGAGTTAATAATTGTCTACGATCCACAAATATAAAGTTGATTTTTACTGTGATTTCCCCTTAACAATCAGTATTTTCTGATGAGCTGTGATATTTTCGATCAAGTTGAATGTAAACACCTGGTTTAAAATGAGACATCAATAATGAATTGTTTTGTATTGATCAACCGTTTCCTCTCTTTTTAAAGTGCGGTTCACTGTTATGTTGGGAAATTGATATTTTTTCAATACAATATTTACAAAGATTTGTGTTTTCATTGTTTGTGTGTGTTTGCTATGCCACTTCTTGTGCATGGAGTAGATACATGTACATTTAAAAATAAAAGTTAAGTTCACATGATACCTAATCCCTATATTTGTTGAAATACCTTTACGTAATTATGTTTGATACTTTTATTGAAAACAAAAAATCAAAATAAAATTTCAAAATAAAGATTTATTTATAAACAGTTGTAAAACATAAGTCAGTATCAGTGCGCAGTGAACTTAATAGTAAAGAGTCATTAACAATAAACTGTAAAAGAACATACCCTTAACACGTAAACTTCCCGAAGTGCTAACAAACTACAACTGTATCTACAATTTCATCTAAGAAATTCCAAGAAGAATTTTCCCAAAAATTAGAGTGAACAAAAGTGTATAAAGTAATAAAAGTGAACAAACATGTGGCATTATTGAATGCAGTAGGCCATATAATTAAAGTATACATACATATATATTAGGCTATGAACAAGTTTTTTACCATAAACCTAACAATTAAATACAAAAACATCCAATAACTATAATCAAGAAGTCTTTAACTAACTATGTATGTACACTTGTATGTGAAATTATTTGGAATGAAATTATCTGGAAGCCAATGAAAACAAATATATATAAATATAGATACAATATAAAGAATATCTTCCTTTATCTCTATAGCTACATCTTACATTATCTGAGCAATCAACGTATATAAAAATATATCATTTGACATTCTACATTATTACTCTATTTGCAAGTAATCTCAATTGTTGTAAGTTTAAGCAAACATTATTCAAAATACATGTATCTTAACAAACAACTAACAAATCATTAGACACACTCTTACCAACCTGTCAAAGAGAATCACAGTCTTTAAACAATTAGACAAAATATATCGAATATATATACAATATACAATCGATAAGGCATGTTCATGACATAAATGATAAAACGGGAGCAAAATCAGAACAATCAGTAGCATCTAACTGGAAGAACAATCAATTTAGGTTAATTGCAAATATAGGGCACGTTAATGGTAGAACATTCAATTTTTAACAATCATTTCACTCACTAAACTTATTAACGAACACGATGGTAATACAGCGATGCCGGTAATATACCTAACTTCATTTGTTTAATATATATATATATATAAAATACCAATAGTCTGGACACATATAAACACCAATGATCACACTTCAATAGTAAATTTCTGGAAGATTCATTCGTGGTTATACAGAAGACGACTCTTTTGTCAAGTGGGTCACTTTTTGCACCTTTTTCAACTTTACGTGTGTTATTTAGGTAGATAAAATAGAGATAAAATTATGAAATTTAGTCCCAATATAGGTGTATATTTTATTTATATTAGGGCAAATTATCAATTTTATAGCACAACTATTAAATAGCAAAAACTTGCATTAAAAATGTTGACATGGCTTTGGGGTCACTTTTGAAAAGTGGGTCACTTCGGTTTCAATAGCGTTTTCGGATCATTATCATACAAAAGGTTTTATTTAACATTAAGATTAGCTACATGTTTAATCTGACATTCTCATTACCAATCTTTTGCTTTAATTTTTGTTTAAAAAGGCAATTTGGGGTGACACTAAAGCATTATTACCCCAAACTTTTCTTGACGATTCTTAAAAAGTATTTCCAGCTCTCAAGACTTCCTTTCATTAACATTAATTCAGACCAGATGAAAAATTAAGAGTTCATGATTGGCTAATACTTAAGTAATGTTGACTTTGTTGACTTTGTTACTTTAAATGTATATGATTTCGATACTATGGTTTGCGCCTGTGACTATACTATTATTTCTATGCATGAAATGTATAAAGCTGCTTTCACACGAAATTACGGATAACAGGCAAAAAGCGCTAGTTACACATATGAATCAATATATTTATATATAAGAGTGCCTTTTGTTTGAGCATCTAATGATATTGATTTAATATTTATAATTCTAAACATATTCAATTTATGTGTAAGTAGTTTATTTTCAAAAGCATCACTATTTAGTACCAAAATAACGTTTTTGTCTATGGTTAAGACCAGTTTACTCTACTGAAACCGAAGTGGCCCACTTTTCAAAAGTGACCCCAGCGCCATGTCCAATTTTTTAGTGTGAGTTTTAGATATTAAATAGTTGTGCTATATATTTGATAATTTGCCCTAATATAAATAAGATATCCACCTACATGTGGACCTTATTTCATAATTTTATCTCTATTTTATCTATCTAAATTACACACGTAAAGTTGAAAAAGGTGCAAAAAGTGACCCACTTGTCAAAAATGTCTTCAACCTTTTCTACATTAAACATCTCATCGGAAAAGAATTTTATCATGTCAAATTTAGTTTTAGTGGGGCTTCAAAATAGAGTCTAAGCCTGTATCTTCTTAACTTCGCGTTTATAAGTTGAGTTTTTAAAAAATATATCTAGTGATGATAAGACTGTTAAAACCACATGATTTACCATGTTTAGGGGCTTAAGACCATACTTATCAATGACATAAAACATAATTATCATGAGAAAATATAAAGCCACATACATGATTAGGCTTAATCCGTAAAAAGCATACCATTTAAATCTTTGCAAATCTAGGTTAAGGGCTATAAACCAGTGTGTTTTAAGCAATACTGAAGACAATTATTTTCAATGTGTGACAGTCATGAATGAGAAATACAGCGTTATAATTTAAAATAGTGATGTGTTCGTCTATTAGCTTTGTGTTCAATTATTTCGCTAATGTGGTGGTTATTTTATTCTGGTAGCATTTTCAGGTTTCTAAAATATACATTCTATAATTTGTTGATAATATTAGTCAGTTTCTAAATTTTGGCAAATATATCAGACGTTCATCTCTTAATACTGTTATAACTTAGAGATCTATACTTTATCTGTCAGCTGAAATGCACAATATCAAGTTACTAATAAGTAGATTTTAATCTAATAACATGGAATTGAAACCGTAGTTACCGTAAAGAAAACAAGAAAGAAACTATGTTCTCATTTAGTTCTTACAAACTAGCTATCACCGCGAGGGATTTGATAAATATAGTTAAGTCACCCCGGCCGGACCCCATAGAATATTTTCGTTAGAAAAGTTTAAAGGGTACACACGCGCAACTTTCGATTCAAAGTACAAGCATAGGTCGTAAACTTGAATATATACGCCGTCTGTCATTAACACACGACCTAACATATATGACCTTGAATATTCGACACAACATTAAACATATTTCAACAAAATTAACTTCGTCTATCACAAGAATGTTTGGTAAAGTATTTCTCAAACAATTTAAACATGTTTAAGTCATTTTTCGCAGTACATATACAATCTTAAACATTCGATACAACCATAAATACTTCACTTTACTTCGTAAATAACAAACAGTTTTGTCTTTATTGATAAATTCTTAAATATTTCATTTAACTTCGTTAATAATAAACCATTTTTATAAACAACTTTCAAGCATCCACCGTATTGATAAGGATCCTTATGCTTCAAGGCACATTTCATTTAACTTCGTAAATAACAAACCATTTTGTGTAAAAATTTTGTTTCATGCTTCAAGGCACATTTCACAAATCTTCGTTAATAACACATCTTTTTTTTTGCAAAATTGTTTCTCATACTTTCAGGCACAATGCACAGAATCTTCGTTAATAACAACGATTTTTAGCGTCAATCTACTCTTCATACTTAAAGGCACTATTTTTTAAAATATTTTTGAGTAAGAGCTATTTCTCATGCTTCAGCGCACTCTGTAACCAATCATCCTCGTCTTCACTATCCGAAGTCAACTGGTCTTCTTCCGCTTGCAGTAATCGAGCATACCGCACTTTCTTACTGCGTCGCGCACACTTGTGAACCAGCGCAAACACGAGACACCAAGCCACTGAGACAATAGCCGCACCCAAGTAGAAATATTGCAAGTCGAAATTGTCGTAAATGAAACCAGAGAGAACGCTTCCGAAAGCGTAGGCGATACCCATGTGGAGACAGTTTAAAGTGGCTTTTGCACTGCGGTCCATGATATATGGGTTGACCTTGAAATCTGGATACGTTTCGAGTGCGCCTAGCATGAGTGTATGACTGAAACCATGTAAGAAACCAATAGCTAAAACAGCGTACGGAGACGAAATATAGGCATACACAACAAGACGAATAACAAGAGCACTAAACGCTATCACCACCGCCCCTGCATTGCTGATTTTATAGACAACCCAGCGTGTAAGGATATGCATCACAAGACTGGTTAAGGCACCTATACTCACAGCACCACCCATGATAACTTCCGAACCACCTAAGTCTTGAACTTGCCAGAATAAGAAATTATCAATCCCAGCTGATGCGGCACCCAATATAAATATACAAACACAGTAGGTAAAACCATGGATATCTCCACAAAGCACTTTTAATCCTTTCCATGTCGAAATATGACGCTGCACTCGCCTCTTTTCACGTAACACTGGAAATACGAAACTGAAAATGAACCCGAAACCCATCAAAGCTGCGAAGACATAAAAATGAATATTGAAATGATAAACGGTATCAAATATGTGACAGTCCGTTTTATCGAATAAATAACCGACCGTTACGGGCATCAACATCCAAGCAACAATGGACCACGATTTCTGCGTGCCATACTTTTCCAACATATCAATACCGTCAATGAAATCAAACCACAAACGATCCGACAGCTTTTCGATCGAACATGAGAATAACTCTCCAAATATGACAATACTTAGCACTAGTATAAACGAGACGTTCTCGATCTTAGCGAGCTTTTCTTGAAATATTGATAATTTATCGTTCAACGATTCCATTCCAGAACTTAAGGCGTTTCTCTTTTTCCTTGACTGACCGTCATCCAATACATTTTGCAGGTACTTCGAAAGTCTTGTTGAGTCTATATTGTCGATAATTTCCGGCGGTATACCTGCATTGATTAAAGTCTCACGTTCCTCGTCCGTAAAATAATTACCGTCACCACTCTCATGACTTCCTATATCTTCATCACCCTGAGTGGTAACTGGAGAATTCGATGACATAACAACATGATCTTCTAGAAACGATAATATTTCTTCCATACTATAACCCTTCATTTGTTGTAAGTCATCCTCTGTTAGGCCAAATTTGCTAAGCTCTTCTGGCGATAATGAGTTCATTACTTTAAGCAAGTCGACCCTTTCTTCTTCGGGGTAACTGGTAGTGGTCCGCGTAGTTGGTGATAGTGTGCTACTTTGCATAGTCGATGAAGAAAAACTGGTGCTTGATGAAATGCTTGGAATGTTTGTCGTTGTTAAAGATTTTAGCGTTGTGTTCACTATTGATTCCGTTGCATGAGCACCTTGACTAGGAATGCTGGTAGTATTAACATTCAGCATAATCTGAGTATCACTCACCGTGCCATTATAAGACGTTCCATTAACAGCTTGTGGTCCGTTTATATCATCATTCAATGGTTTTGGCGTCACGCAAAAATCTTGGATTTTAGGATTATCTGATGGTACAAGCGACAGCATAAGTGAGGACAGCATGACAATAAATATTGACGTCATTAGTACACATCGCATCCGGTTGCATTTCGAGGCACATGCTAGCCAAATAGGAGCACTGCACATTGATAAAAAGGCCTTAACGCCTATCACAATACCGGTTTGAAAGGCGCTTAGGCCTAGATAGCGGAAGTAGAGTGTCAAAAATGGATAAAGCGATGCTTTTGCGGCGGCGACGAAAAAGTGAAAAGCATTGGCCACCATCTGTCCAAAATAAAAATAATTTTGCATAATATTTACTATTTGTGAAGTGATCTCATATGTAATTTAAGTTAATTACAGTATTATATAATTGAAGCGAAAGCATAGTCACTTATTCTTTAATTTTAATATTTTGATATCACATAAAATAATCCACTTCAAAGGCATTTGGGAATACTCTCAAAATCTTTTTGAATCCATTTTGATGCATGCATAAAAATATACAACGTATTATATAAATGAATGACTCTTCTCTTACATTTTAACGTGAACCTCCTCGCAAACTTTGTATGTCAGAAAGAAATTAAGAAAAAAAATATTGACATTTGTGTCTTACCTGTGACCGGTAAATATTTATACTGTCATCCATTTTGACGCCAACAACCAACTGTTTTGCAAATAACCGATTGGATTAAAGCGATGTTGAACACACTCTATTGCTGCATATTAGATCCTGAAAACATTAATTATTTTGTCATATTTTATATTTGATTTTGTTTAAGTAAATTTATGAAACACGAGCAAACTTCCAATACCATCCCCAACCATATCCAGAGGGTGTGGTCTTTTGTTTTATATGGCATTTAATTCCACGCAATATTCGCGTTTTACAGGTTTGCGTATATAGTCAAAACTATTTAAAGAGAAACCCACATATTCAGAGCTTTTTATCATCTTGTTTAAACGTTCTATCATACACATAAAATGATAACGGACAACCAAACTAAATGACCCATCCATATCTCCCTATTCCAACATGAAAGACTTAGGATAGTCAAGGCAGGGCCATTCATTGATCTAAACCATTTCGGAGCCTGCATATTTATTGAAACTGAGCAATTCACGGGTGTCACTGATTGTCAGCCACTCGGGCCAGATGGCTCAGAGACTCACTGACCGATACATAAAGCATACGAGTACGTAAAGGCATCCTCGTTCGTCTTATATTTGAGTGTTGTGATTATGTTATTCTTTATTGTACATGAATTCCATCAAATTTGATGATTAAATTCCCCGGTTAACATAAGATTGGGATTCCATTCTACCATATTAAACTTTCTTATCCTCCTCTCACTCCACAAATTCAGCGACCGGAATGGTGCAACACCATATTGAGATCGTTTACTCGGTATCAGACACTTGATTTGGTTTAATTATATAACCAATTGATTGAATTATAAGAAACCTTTCTATACAAAGATTGAATTCGAATAACTCACTTCCACAACGCAATAAGATTATATTTTATTGATCATTTCGGCAAAAAGTGCACTTTCCAGCCGTTTGTTTATATCGGAAATAGGCTCGTGGAATGACCATGGGCAAGTTTTGCCAAAATCCGCAAATACTTTTTCTTCATAAAATTATTAGATATCATAATCATTCTGGTTCTGTTACATAATGCACAATTCAATTTATCTGTCATATGTTTAGTTTGGAAGGCATTGGATGATTTAAAAAATACATATTTCATGTGTTTTCATGAAACCGTTTTCATGTGTTATTTTTACAAATAAAGTTTTGAAAATATTTCAAAAAACAAATCCAACTTGAAATCCAAATCAGACCAGCATACATTAACAAGTAACATATTTTGTGCCTATTTGCTTTCATTGGATTGTATAAATACTTGTTTATTCCTTAAAATCATCATGATCATTCATTCATAATAGGCCTATACATTTTATCACTTGTAAATGATTTTAACAGGACGGAGTTGAAAAGGACAAAACATACAAGTGTCGTAAAAGGTACTTGCCAGCGTGTAAACATGGCTGCTCAAGTTAACTCTAACGAAGTTTCTGCTGAAAATACCGACCAAAGTATGGCAGACAATTCTGGACAATTAGAAGAAAAGCAACCTGAAATCAAGGACAATGGACTCACACCAAAATTACAAGTCAAAACCCCGCTAACTGGGTTGGAACAACAATTTTTAGGCGTAAGTTTTCACATCGATACGCGACTCGTACTTATTCGTACCAACAAATCAGCACCGAAACAGCTAAATCGCCCCATATCTTAAGAAAAGAGCCCATTTTAACCCGTGAACTTACATTAGATGTATAACATGCTTATTAGCGATAGATAAAAAGGCTGGTCGACATGATTTTGGCTGCCCGGGCTTGTTCTTCCGTCTCTAATTTTGATCATAATTTATTGCCCCTTTTTATCTGGCCGAACGATTGGTGGCCTAAATGTTGTGAGCGTCTTGTCCGTCTACCTTTCCGCCATCAGCTTTTATGTATAAAATATGGTTTAGCTATAACCTACACGCCACTTTACGTATTCAACGTCACTAGAGCGATATACTCGTATAAACCAAGCTTTACTTTAGTCAACGTCGCAACTTGTATGTTACTCTCGCTTTTTAGGCCCCAACCCAAAAGTTGGGGGCCTATAGAGTTGGGGTGTCCGTCCGTCTGTCTGTCTGTCTGTCCGTCTGTCCGTCTGTCCGTCTGTCCGT
>LQRL01013194.1:0-19053 GCA_001703475.1 Hydroides elegans | reverse complement strand
AACTTATTGGATTAAAGTTTTAAAATATTTCACAATTTTTGATATTCTGTCTAAATATTAATACACGCTGTCCAAATATTCGAAGAACCCGATTTCAAACGGCACCCTGATATTCGCATTCCCACTCCCCTCCCCCATGCCCCCACAACCCTTCCAATGAACTCCAAACTTTTTATGTAGACAGACATTAACATTCATGAATTTCGAGTCGTTGGATATTTCTAAAATTTGTATTAGCTATCTTATTCCTACATACCTTATCGTGTGACGTGGTCATGTGTCCTTATAATTGATAATACGTTATGATAGGTCTAGTCAGGTATCTAATTGCAATCGAGAACCACTTTTCGTTGGGGGTTAGATTAATGTAAATTCAAGTAAATATAGTCTTATCTATCATGTACATTTGAATGCAATTGACAAACTTAAGAAATAATAATTTATTCATAAAACTGAAAATTCATAAAAGTGGAGCTTGCATACCTGCACACAAAGGGAGGGTGGGGCTGGGGGTCACGAGGAGGATTGTTCCTTTATGTTTCTACAATAATTTCAAATACTCTTCATCTAAAAAAAATACCTGATATTGTCAGAAATTTGATGTATTATGCTTGTTTATGAAACAAAGATCAATGATCAAGATACTAAAAGCTTGGAGTATCTGTCTGAACAAAGTTTGATCATTTTATTCGATTCTACAACAAATACTCTTCATCTAAAAGATTACCTGATATTGTCCGAAATTTGATGTTTCATGCTTGTTTATGAAACAAAGATCAATGATCAAGAAACTTGGAGTATCTGTCTGAACAAGGTATGATTATTTTATTCGAATCTACAACATAATTGTAGTTCTAAATATGTTTATTTATACTAATTTAGTGGTGTTATGCATTATCTGTACTATTATGAAAAGAATGTGCTAGTAACTAATAGAGGTATACACACAGCTCTTTTAAGGAATGCCCATGCCCCTTGAAAATTAAAATTCTTGGTGAGGTTAAGCAGTTTTGGTACAGCTGCGAAATTGCAAACTGGATTCATTTAAAATATAAGATGATCCTCGATAAGCCGAAAATCAAGTTTTAATGAGGTTTTGTTTGTTTGTTAGTGTTGCCTGTTGTAGTGATGCTGTAAAATTTTGATTACAAAGAAATGATCAAATTAACAATTATTAGCAAAAACCTATGTATACTTAATTTTTACATGTCATTTACTTTTGAAACATTTACTCTTTGACAATATCTGCTCCTTTGGAAAAATAATAAAAAGTCTTGTTTATATGAAACCATCGTTTTTCATAAGTTGCGATTTCCACTGTTTTTCTTATTGTAAAAAAATGGAGTAGTAAGGCACCTCACACAAATCAATATATATTTATACACATATTAAGCTGTTTATGGACAATCAATATTGTGTAAAGTTTATAATAAACAATACTCTTATAGTTTTGCCACATTCATATCACCACGCCAGAATACTGGTTTAAAAATTCTATTTTGAATGGCTTCCCGCTGCATGGTGAAACTTTCCATATCATAATGCGTTGTTCCCTTCACCGCAAGCTCAGTTAGTATTTTACCAAGGAGACTCGCAAATCTATTAAAGAATAGAAACATTTTTGTAAACAATAAGACAAATATGAGAATTAAATAAAACGACTACAGGCGTAGTTAAATTTATGTAAAAAACTGATTTTCGTGCTTTCCTATACATACTAATGGGGAACTCCAAACATCTAGCCTAAAATACGCAACTAGCCTTTTTGTGTGTTTATATGGCATACTTTTGAAAGCACGAAAACGTTTACGCAGATGTAAACACGACCTTACAAAGTGTCCCTAATGTCTTACAATGGCTTAAAAAATTTATATGTAGGTGCTATTATTTCTTACTCATTTGTAAGAATCTGAATATTAAATACATGAAAAAAAAAACAAAAAACATTAGCTTTGCTAAGGCCTGAAAATATTCAACATTACAATAAAAGGTCCTATTGTGGAGATACTATTTCTTTTTAACTCACTTATAAGCATGTCCTGCCCCGCAGCAAATAATGATTTGAGGCATACCCTTGTGTGCCAGGGAATCTATCACAAAGTTCCGGTCTGGAGTCATTGTGTATAAGCAAGTCTTTGTGTAGGCTATAGGACCGTCAGCCTATCAAGAATGAATATAGTTTTATGTAAATTAAAATAAACTCAGGTCATTCAAATGAAAATCAACACAAATATTTCTTGTATAATATATTTTGATTCGAATAAATCATTTAGTTAAGTTCAAAGATGCGAGAGGAGGATGGTTAATTTACCTTTGATTATCTTGAAACACCTCTTTGAATATATTATCAAATCACAATTGTTTTACAATACGCTTAACCGGTTTCACGATCATCAATACTCATCCCAGGGAATTGAGAGCGAAATGCATTTACAATTATCATGTAGAGTGAGATTGCTTGCGAGATTCTTTGCGAGTTATCTAAACTTGATTTTGGATACATTTTTAAATACACGTTTCCCCTGACTTACTCCCTCTTGCCACAAGAGATCTCCCGTTCACACTATAGCTTTTGTTCTCACTCATGCTCTCGCTCTCGCTTTAGTGCGTGCGCACCTTAAGTAAGAACTCAAATACAGATACAGGTACCTTTTGCACCATTCCTTGCAGTAGTTTTCCCTTATCTTGTCAGGCCTATAGTTCCGTGTCCCAGGCATCACGATATCACCGGTTGAATCCAGTCCAATTTTGAAGAATGGATTGACATGTGATGGCATACCATAAAGGCTAAAGCCGTTCGGGGTATAGTAGCTAAATGCAGGAAATCTAAAATGTAAAGAGACAGTTAAGCATTCTACTATTCTTGATTTAGCTCTGTTTTTTTGCAAGAAACGTCTGGCACAGATCCAGAAAAAAAAATGGTGGACATGAAATGATGTATGAAATAAGAAGAGCCTATTAACTATGTATGACAAATTAGAGCGGAAAAATACAGTTTCTAATATTTAACGATGTTAGCTGCGACGCTTGTCGCATATAAATTAATAATTTCACACCGTTTTTGAGTTATAAAAAACCGTACACTATCTTTAGATTGTAGCGCGTTTCCTCTCCTTCCAGTACACATTGAATGATAATCGAAATCAATATTTCGTGGCCCTTTGATAAAACGAACGAAATAATCGTCAAACGGATTCCGGATTGTCAGGTTTGCGAGATCTATAGCTAACATAACCGGAACCAACCAACATGTTTTAATTGGTTCAACTTTTGATCAAATGAAAAATATTGCCATACAATGACCGGACGTTTTTGTTGTTATCGAGTGTACTTTGTAAACAAACTATAATTCACCTCTTCTTGGTGAATTCCTTGACGTTCGGTGTGGCAATATAAGTAACTTGTTCCTGGGTTACAGTGACTGGAACCTCCATTTTCACACTACTCAAAACCTGGTTGATCCAAGCCCCAGCAGTTACGATAACGCGCCGACATCGAAATTTGCCTTTATTTGTATGAACCTGGATATTGAAAATATTGATTCAAGGATTTCATTAAACCACATATTGTAATGCTAGTTTGAGTCTGAAAAAGGCAATGACGTTATAAGACCCATTTATGCAAGATCGCCACAATAACCAAAACTAATATTCAAAATAATATGCACTTATGTAAAGATATTTCTTGCATACTTTATATGTTCTACCAATAGGCTTGAATCTCCTTATAACACAATGCCACAGATAATGAACTTGAGATTTTGCCAATTTTTAACACATAGATTACACATGTTGTTCATAAGCATTTTTATCTTCTAAAATAAATTCAAAATAAACATATCATTGAAATCACAAAAAAGTGAAAAACAGTCATTTACCATACATTGGCCCCCTTCTAGGGGTTCCAACTTTGTTACCACACAATGCTATAGGAGCTGCGCGCCATGGGCCCTCGCCAATTGTATATGGACCAAATTGGCAAGGAAACATGCTCATATTTTAAAGTGAATTCATAAACTAATTCTTTTACCACACAGTGGTCCCTATTTAGCGGTTCCAACCTCGTCACCGTACAATGCTCTATAATCTCGGCACCATGGGCCTTCGCCAATTGAATATGTACCGAATTGGCCAGGGCCGCATCTACAAGACCCGCCTCGGCTTTGAAGAGACCCTCGGTATCAGGGCTTAGGTGAAACTGTGGGAAACGAGCCATGATTTGGGCGGCGTTCCATCGGTTAAAGCTGTGCGAATAAAAAGATGGATTTCGAGTTTGGCCATGGCTGTACGCTTTAAAATAATCTTTATTCTCATAACATCCTTATTCATTCTTATATTTGCCAATTAACTATTCAGTTAAATAATGTAATTTAAATATGAAGCCACTGTGTAACAAAAATGACGACTATCAAAATCGGGTGTATTAAAGCTGTCCTGGCTTTAAGCTAGCTTTTCGTTAGTTTCATGAACCTCAAGATTTATTTTTCAAATTAATGAAATAAATCATAGACATAATGTAAAAAAAAACGAAAAAGAAAGAAAACACAACATTATTTCAAAATAAGAGAAAAAATAATCATACGTTATGCCTTGTCGGTCACTCGCTTCTGAGTTTTTGTTCAGAATCTCATATCCGCTGGTGCCCCTACGCGCCATATCTAGAGTTCCACATTTGTGAATCAGTTGCAATCCGGACTCTCTTTCAACTGCTTCCCATCTGAACACAACATTATATGAGTTGAGTCAAAGGGACTGCACGACGTTTGCTCTAATAGAACAATGTAATACAAAAGAAATAAAGTGATTTCCCTCGTTTGGTTCTATATTTAATAGCATTGGCGCCCCCTGGTTGATTGTTTTTGTCTTAGAGTAGCTAGGAGTATTCCAAGCTGAGAGCTATTTTTGATATTTTGTTATTTTGAGAGAGAAAACACATTTTGTTATGTAATTTGCCATTTCTAAAGAGCACGTTTTAGTAAAATACTGAGCACCTTTACATACGGGTTCTCATTTTCATGATAGATAGTACAAAACAATTCACTTTGTTTTCATGTGAAGGACAATTACTTTTAATTGATATTCAATAATTATTTCAAAAGAAATCAAATATCTGATTTACTCACGCCTCAAACGTGTATTTAGTCAATTTTGTATACATCTCCTCCGCGTATAAATATCGCCTGAAATATTCAAAATATATAAATATCTTTTATCTGATCAATTATGTATAATATTATGATCTACAAATTTTGTATTTAGATTGTATAAGAAATCACGATAATCTCTTTTGATATCTTAATATCATCAATATCAATATGATAGACATTGAGATCATCCATATAAATATAAATTCAATAGATAGTGCTTTATTTTCGAATTGTATGTATTAATATGTTATCAATATTTTGATCATATACATACACATTTATTAATTTCAGGGGTAAACTTACATAATCCGAGAATGGTCCTGCGATCCTCCATGATCGTGACCCAACTGAAACTGCTCAAGCCCTAAAACACCTGCGCAATTAAACAATACATCAAAAATATATATTAATAACAGACACATACACATGTAAATAGATGTACCGAATAAACGATGAATCATAAACCAGCATATTTTTGTTTATTTTTATTTTTTTTTCACATTTTTACGATACTTTAAAATATTTTAAAAAATGCTATATGAAGGTATGATAATCATCCCTAAAAATAAATTAGTTAAAACCTCTCACTAGATTGTGAATGTGTTTGATGTTTTTTTGTCGTTCGGGTCTTTTTATGTTTATTGACTTGTGCAAATTTAGTCCGGACATCTTGCTCAATAGGAAAGCTATGCTCGAACAGATAAATATAGACCTCACAACTAGCTAAAAAGTTATTGAACCATTCACTATTTTTCATAGAAATGCATGACAATTGTTAAAGGTACAATTTAAAAAGAATTAAAAAATAAAAATATGGCAATGTTTAAATATAATAGTATAGATAGCTTTTAAATAGGTGGTTCAAAAACTGGTCGCGAAAAATGGCGACAAAATCCAGACAAACATTACCCTCGTATAATTGAATTAGGTGCTAGACTGTTTATTCCAGAATATAACTAGGAAGGGTATTTACATTTATTGCATGTTGGAAATTACAATATAAAGAAAATGATAGAATGTGTACTAGAGGGAAATACACTGCTTTTTCGGCACCTTCGCAAAATGCGTACGAATATGTTATGACCAAACCAGATGAAACTGAGTCGAATTAGTCGATGAATTCATTTGATAATTTTCCTTAAAATGTATAGCTTTTTATTACAACAATTCAGTTACTGTTTTATTAAATATACTTACAAATTAAACATATTTTCATTTTATTTTCCTAAAAAACTGATTTGATTACTGGTCATATGGTCTACCCTTTAAGACAAGCCCCATTTGTACAAAACCTCATCATGAGTCCATGTCAAACTAACCATTATGATGATGTTTTAGTCAATTTGGGCTGGCTAGGCAAGGTTCACTGTTCCATACAAGAGTGTTTAACATACCATTATGTGCTTCTTTGGAGAGCCAATACAGCGTGCCGCTACCGATACCACCACAGCCAACAATCACATATTCATAATATTTCGGATCCTTATCCATATTGAAGGAATAGACTTAAATGGGTGTTTTCTCCATGGGAGCCATCAAGCTATTTGAATGTAAAGCTGCAAAAATGTATACCATTTAATCTATAACAATGTTGAGACATTGAACATAATAAATCATATGAAAAGTCTTCTTAAGTGACAACGATTAAGTGTTTAGCATGGCCATACTATATAAATAATAGCGTATTATTTTGATTTATATCAAATATACTCGACAACAAAAGAAGTGTCCGGTTGTTCAAATCTCTGTAAATTCAAAAGTATTTGGTAGATTTTTATCAATTATGTACCAAATTAAACAACACATAATGTGAGTACATTTAATAAGTTTTTACGACTCTAAATTTGCTATCGACGATTCGGTGAAATCTTGAAAATGAACAAACGAAATAGCGAGTAACAAACCCTCAAATATGCATTTTCATGGATGTTTGAACTATCTTGCCAGAAATTTTAAATGTAATTGGTACATTTGGACTCTTTAGGTGCATATTCAATAATTCAAGCCAGTTGCGGCGATCGCATGAGTTGACAAAGTATCTTGCAAATAGTCAGACGCTAGGCACCGGAAGTGACAGCTTTAGTACAATTGTTCAAAACAACTGCTTGAATATGTCAAATGAATCCTTCGCGGGTTTTGTAATGTTACCTTAATGGGTTTACAACCGTTTGGGAAATTACGTTTCGCTTATTTTCTGGTTACTTCGAAACACGATATTGATCTAAAAGTCACATTCAGTGAACCTTTGTTAAATCAGCAGTTTAAGTTTTCCATCAAGAAGAAAACACTTTTCGTGCATGTCTAAGACAACCTGATGGTCGATTTCCAAGCCCAAGCCTCGTAGCAATGGTGCGCGCAAGCGTATGCCTTGCTAAACAAATCGACGTAATCTACTCAATTTTAGCGTGATTACGCGGCTAAAATGACCGTTAAGCAGTTTTTCATAACTTGTAACTCTAGATTACAATGTTCTAACCTATTTAAAGCGTATTTACTCAATAATCGGTTTATCTTTTATATTTTGCACACCCTTGAAGATAATATAACCAGGTTAAGTTATCCCTTTCAAATTTTGCCGAGTTTATTCGAAAATTACGACTAAGCTATGGAGCGAATGGAATTCAAAGTTCAATTAACAGAGTTTAGAGCATGTGAGCTATCTTGAAATCATACCGCTTTTATTGTGTAATGTGATTAAGACTGTTTTCCGACATTTTACGACGTGCGCTGCGACGCATGTGGCATAGAAATTAACTATTTCTCACCGTTTTTGAGTTACGAAAACCTTATACTATCTCTAGCATATAGCGCGTTTCCTCTCCTACCGATACTTATTGAATGATGATCGAAATCAATGTTTCTTAGCCCTTCGATAAAACGAACGAGATACTCGTCAAACGGATTCCAGATTATTAGGTTTGCGAAAACACCTATAATTATCATAACTGAAACTAACAAACGTGTTTTAATTGGTTCCACTTTTGATACAATGAAAAAATATTAACCTAAAATGACCGGACACTTCTTTTGTTGTCGAGTATATGAGAGAATCACTGGTGTTTTTTTAATGGCATAGGTGTCGTTATTAAGATAAATACATACAAAAAGAAATACTCCATGCATACCAATTATCAAATTCCCAATTATAATACTATCAAATATCCTATTCTAAATTTCCTGTTTCGCATAAGTATCCATTTGATTGTTTTATGAATAAGGTTCTACTTGTCTTTCAGATTAAATTCACCAATTCATTTTATTTGATTGAATGTGTGTTATAAATTGAATAATCTATAAAATTAACTGCATTGTATATGTTTATCTTGTTTTTCGTTTATCAGACAAATAAAAAAGCATAACAGCCTTGACATGCGTGTATTTGTCTGCGATGATGACCTATTTATAGTAACGATAAAAATCGAGCTCTTGATAAAAGACGACATAACAGGAAACGGACCAACGTTCAGGATAAAACTGTTTCTGGGGAAACGGAAGTTACCAATGATTTTACTAGTATGAATTTGTAGGGCATCTATTCAGTTAGGGCAAGTAAACTTACCCTAGGATAAGTATACTTGCCCTGATTCGTTCGGGTAAATAAACTTGCCCTGATTTATCTCAGGGCAAGCATACTTACCCTGGTTTTTAGCCTTCAGAAAATTAAAGATACCCTGATCTGGTATGTCCATTATATGCACAAGTGATTTATGGGTGTGAGTGAGTTAAAATGTTTCGCTTGGATTTGTGAGTAGAACGGTTTGATCTGATTATCAACTTAACTTCGAACGCACTTTTTCAACAATGATGTTTGGCTTGAATAGTTTAAGAGTTGTTGATATATAAGGGTGCTTAAGCAATGCAGACATGGAAAAAAACCACCGCAAATTTGCACCATTCTACAAAGATTAAGCCATCGAAATTAATTTAAAGAACTGCAAATCAATAAAATAATATAATAAGATTCTGGATATATATTTTGAACAATAAAAATATCTCACAAGAGACAAAAATAACATATTTAATACCATCCGCCTAAATCGCTCAGAAAGGATGATTAACAGATCAATAATCATAAAAACCTGAACAAAAAAATCAATAATCTCGATGAATGATTAAAAATTAGTGCCATTAGTTACTATTTGCTACCTCTTCTGTTCGGTACACTATTTATTTTATTTATTTTTGTGTTGTGAATTTGGATAATAATAGAATGTCAATGACATGGGATTTGTTTTACTATAATAAGCGGCCTACGCTTCGTAGCCCCTGGGGACCTCTCTAGCAGTAATTGGCATAAAATAAACTCGGAATTAAAAGAAAAACACGACATGTGCACTTTGGCCTATCAAATAACTTTCTCCCACCAAAAGAAGCCTCAGAACAATATACCGAAATATTGACCAGCGATTTCAAGGATAAAACATAATTTATTCAACAGAATAAAGCCCCGCCAGACCATATCTCGCATATCTCACGCAAAATTTCTAAAATTAACGCTATGCAAAATACTCAAAGCTAACAGCGCTGATCCGACCCCAAGGAAACTTTTCGCCGAATCAATACGATACCACAACTTTTTCACTAAAGAAAAACGAAAATCGGATATATCGCACTTACTACGCAATTGCAAAAAATAGTTTTAGATAAATGGAATTACGCAAAAGGAATATTGAACGAAAAGTCACAATGCCAACAATCACAAAGGATATGGCTGATGCGTATTACCCCTCAACTTACTCACATACTCCAAATTCGATCCAACCGGCCTCAACTGGTTTCTCTATCTAAGCGTACCTACAGAACCAATTCCATTCGACTCAAACCCTTTCAAACCTAAGCACATTAAGGGTATTTTGGTGTCTAAAAAGAACACATCGGCTCCTAGTCCACATGGTCTCACATATGGATTACTAAAGAAGCTACCATCAACACACCATTTCCTCGCAACACTCTAAAGTAAACTACGCATTCATCCATCCGAAACCGTCGACATGGTGGCAGCAAAGTAATGTGACTCTCATTCACAAGCGCAATGAAACTGACGACCCCAGGAACTTTCGCATTATTGCCCTTATCTCTGTACTCGCGAAGCTTTGCCATCAACTTCTCTCAAATAGAATACTGGATTATCTCACACTCAACGTTATATCAACACATATCCCAAGAAAGCATTTGTGCAAAATATTAACGGTACGGTAGAACATAATCAAATGTTGCAAGAAATTTTCTGTAGTGCTCGAACAAATATGATAACAGTGCATTGTACATTCTTTGATCTAAAGGACGCGCTTGGATCAATTAGCCATAAGCTAATCGAAACATGTCTCAATCGTTACAATAAACCTGATGATGTTAGATCATACATTGTAAATCTCTATAGCGGCCTCTCTGGCACGGCTCTAGGCCCAGATTGGGTTTCTGAAAAGTTCCAAATTAATAATGGTGTATTTCAGGGCGACCCTCTAAATCAAACCATTATCAAGATACATTAAACTGGAGGAAAAGCATGGTTATCAACTGTTGAAAGTAATGAAATAATATCTTGTCCGTTTGCAGATGATTTCAATGTCATTACAACCAACAACATGACACACCAGAGTATCCTTCTCAATGTCGAAAAATTTGCAAAATCCATGAATCTCGTATTAGAACCAAAAAATGCAATTCACTATCAATAGAGTTTAAATAAGAGCATTCTTCAATACCTCCATTCTTGATAGTCCTGAAATATTTCTAGGTGCTCAGATTACATTCAAAGGTAAACAGTGTAAAATTTGCAAGTATATTTAGGAAGGTTTGCAAAATGTCTTCAAAACAACAATAATATACATATAAGGTCTGAGTACAAGTTAAACATATTTTAAAGTTATTTCCTGTCTGCTATAAGATTTGAGCTTTCGGTGCACGATGTAACTCAAACAAAGCTTTTAAAACTCGATTCGTTATGTGATTTGTTACGTCTCTTCAAGACTCAAAGCAGATTCAAATGTCAATGCTTCGTTAACGAGCAAAATTGATAGGAATCAGCATGGACAAGGAAAGACTCAATAACTGTTTACTCAGAAAACCTGTTTAATGTATCAGCCAAAGACATCGGCGACACTAGCCCATGTACTCAAAAACAGAATAGCCATGTCAAAATAAAGGTCAAACGGTCGTATCTGATGAGTTTAATAGTTATTGGTGTGAACATTTTAAATGTCTGGCGGTCCATGGTCGCTTCCTTGAGTTACTAAATCTCGAGAAAAATAACCTAACATGGCGTGTTATTTCATATAATCTTCCTCGCGTCGATCGACACCTTGGCAACAAATGCAAATCTTAAAAGGTGAGGCAAGCGCACAAACGCACGTTGTTCCCTTTGCAAAGGCAAATAAACCATACACCATGCCCTTAACTACTGTACACATGGAGGCATAATTCCGTTTTAAAATATCTTTATGAAATCCTCAAAAAATTGCGATTGTGCATACGATGTAAACGTCGATTTGCCAGGCCTTAGCATAGGCGTGTCAACCCTCCCAACTGATAGTTTGATTACTAATCAACGACCAGATATATTCCTGGTCAATATAAATGATAAAACATGCATAATAGACGAACTTACAATATGTTTCGAAACCAACATTCAAGCCGCACACGGGCGCAAACAAGCAAAATATGCACCCCTTTAGACCTGGTAAATCGCGATTATAAGGTCAACATGTATACCATTGAAATAGGTTCAAGAGGTTTTATTGACAAACGTAACGAGGGAGAGTTGAAATCGGTCTTTCGAAAAGAAAAACAAAAAAAGAAGACAAAATCGAAAAGCTACTGAATCTCCACCAAAATGGTCAGAAGATTAAAAAACACTATCTGGAATAAGCATCCTGTGATCATTTATCACATACTCATCCAGACCTTGATTGGATAGAGCGCCTCTTTTAAAACCATCCACATTCTCAATATAATGCGTATCGTAGTATATCGGTTATAAATCTGTATCGTTTCTTATAAGTGTTGTTCTGCGGTCACTAGTTTTAACTGCATTTTATTATCTGTTGAATACCAATACCAGTCGGAATGTTATGTACAAACTGTAAAATGTTTATGTCAAATGACAATAAACATCTCAAACAACATAGCGATTCAAAATCAGTACTTAGACCTTTAACACGATTAGGGTTTGATCTGATGAAAATAAGATGGATTATTAGATTATTATACAAAACATGTTTATACAATAAGTTTGTCCTTAAATGCTCACACATAGTTCATAAACTCCAGTAAAACATCCTTTATGCTATTGCATAAAAACTGTCATAAAACAATTATATGTATTTGTAGGTTCACAAACTGTCAATATCCCCAATTGATTTATTCGTTATAATCGTTTACATTTTAATAATCGATTTAATTAATAATTTCTTAAATAAATTCAAACATATACGAAAGTCACACCTTTACGCTAGGTGAATAATTCTTCTTAACCTTAACTCATATTCATGATAACATGTATGGCCATAGTGACAACTTTTGCTCGGGAACATTTGTAGATTAAAAAAATACCTATATACATATATAATACCTTTTATACCTATAGAAGGCATATTTTTGTTACGTGCCCCAACACTACAATGGTATTAAATGACACAATTATTTCCAAAAGTAACATCTTCAACTTATTGAATCCTGACCGTCAAATTTTACTCATTTTTATTTCTACATGAAAGGCACGAGCGAAATGTTCAATGCAGGTAGCAAGATCGAAATGTTCTATTCATTGATCCAGAGCAAAACGCGCGACTCATCGAGGCGAAATGTTGAACTCACCAAGTCCCCAATAGTAATCCCCTCTAAGATAGTTGTTTGTGATAGGATGACAAAACCATCAATTTCAATTGCAATTAATAATCACTTACACAATTGCTATGGTGAGCAAAACGTTCAACTTACATTTATACAAGCAATACATTTAACTCACTCACTCAAATGAATAAATTGTATGTTCATATCAATTCAGGATATCTTTCATTTTTTTGAATGGCAAAAACTAGGGTAAGTATATTTGCCATGAAAAGTATCAGTGCCAGTATACTAACCCTAACACAGTCAGGGCAAGTATACTTACCCTAGGGCAAGTATACTTTCCCTAGGGTAAGTATACTTGCCCTAAAACGAATAGATACTCTGTTACATACATAATCTTACTATTTTAGCCACATGAATGCTACAGCACTGAGAATGACCAATTACACATTTTTACATCAGTTATTGCCGCATGGCTGGTGCGTTTTTGAAAATATTATTCTGAAACAAGTAGAATTTCATGTAAAAATCCTTATTATAAGATGGAGTGTTGTTATGGATTTGGATATCTATGTCGTTATCGTTAACAGACCGAACCTTACTTTGTAACATAGGAAGCAGATATCAGAATAAAAAAATGTGCATATCATGTTACCATCGATAAATAAAATACTTTTATTTACGAAGAGCACATTTTTGTTCCCCCAAAAGGTGTTCCCCTCCAAATTCAAGCTGGCTTGGAAATTTTGAGGACATTCATTTTTGCTTTGAGATTTTAGCAGATTGAAGAATACCTTTTTGATTATTTCTTGATTTTCGTTATATATATTGAGAATTATTATTTCAAAATTGATTAAACCTGCTTGCAATTGTATAATAAACTGCTATTTACAATATATGATAGGTAAATTAATTACATTCAACATTTCAATTTTCGCAAAAGGTGTTCCTTTGCTCTTCAAAGCTGGCTAGAAAAGGAGAAACAACCCAGCTGGCTTGGAAAAAATTAACACCTTTTTGCAAAATTTAAATGTTCAAAAACCATTATTTTGTTGTTGTTCATACTTGTTATGTTGTTTTAAGGTGATTTAACAAGTTTTTGAAAAATGTGTCGTGGGTGCCCTTCATTTGAACTGAACAAGTTGCACGAAAATAAAAGATAAAAATATGTATATTGTTTTCTATGATGCGTGCTCTTTATACAGAAACAACTAAATCAACATCTAACTAATCCGTAAACCGACTAGATAAGACTTAAAGTAGTGAATAATTTCGAATAAAGTTGAACATTAACACAATATTAATGCACTGACATGCTTGTAGTTTATTGTTTTTTTTTCACAAAGACAATTTCTAATCCTTTACAGTTATCAATTTCTAAGATAAGAGGTAGACTATTTTAAGCAGTCTGACATCAACATGTAAATGTTACCGCCAATCTGTGGTCCTTAGCCGATCTGTAGTTTGGCTGGAATGAGTTAGCCAATCTGTGTCATACCACAGATTGACTGGTTCAATCAGCCAATCTGCAGATCGGCTAGAATTTCCCAGCCAAACTGCAGATTGGCTGAAATGGAGGCATGATTTTTACCACAGATTGGCTGAAAATTCGAATTGAAGTTTTTATATTGTGATTTATGATTTTCTACATCAGATTTATTGATGGACCTGATGGTTTATTAGTGTTGCTAAATTTCATCATAGTGTGTGACATAAGTCGATTTTGATAGAATTATTAGAGGTTGATATTAGGTATTGTAATTCTTTAAAACGAATGATTATTGAGTGCCCTTTCTTCATGAAATACTAGTCAATGGTATTTGCTTGATATTCTGCAATATGAGATTAGAGCTACTTGAATTAGGATCACATAAATAGCTTTCAATTGCAATTATATTTCCTCTCGTCATATATTGTTGACTTTCCCTATACGATCAATCAATAATCCGAGTCGAGTATGAACCTTTATGTCGAGTATGTACCCTTCATGGGTGAAGAGGGTTTGTTAGAGGGTTTACTCCGATAAACTCACCTCGGAATTATAATTGATCCAATAGCAAAAGTACTCAATTTATGCCAAGATGTAAAGAAATGCGATTGAAAAGAAAGATTTGGTGATAATAATCAAAGAAACTTTAATTGCGTACCGCATTATACCAACTTAAGCGCATTAAGGATCAATCCATTAAAGTAATCAATATTAAATGAACCATTTGATAGAATTGCAATTTAATTGCAACACACCATCCTCTATTAGGTGATCGAAATCAGCACCAAAAACAATTCCAACTTAGATATTTTATGATAAGAAAATGATTTGTAACATATTATTTTCATAACAATATCAATTGATAAAATTGTATCAGTTAAAGTTTGAAAAAAAAGTAAAAAACAACCATGAAAACTTAATTGAAATATTTCAGCCAATCTGTGGTAAAAATCACGTCTCCATTTCAGCCAATCTGCAGTTTGGCTGGAAAATTCTAGCCGATCTGCAGATTGGCTGATTGAACCAGCCAATCTGTGGTATGACACAGATTGGCTGACTTTTTCCAGCCAAACTACAGATCGGCTAAGGACCACAGATTGGCGGTAACATAAACAAGGGTTTACTTGGAATTAGATATTAATATATACTTTTACAAGACGTACTTTACAACAAACTGTAAATCACGTTAACATCGTTTCGAGATAAGAACACATTACCATTTTAATTATGATGTCGCATTGTCAAAATAGGTTAAGATCTGTTACCGCAAATAGAAATGTGATGCAAAGTGAGGGGTTAACATTACTAAATAAACTCTGATTGTAGATTGATTGCAGAGTTTAATTACATCTTAAATTGGCAGCTTCTAAATATTCCTATTAATAACACCGCAAGAACACAACATCATATTTGTTACGAAATAAAAACTGGAGCATTGACATAGTATACATTGTTTATTGGGATATAAACTAACCTACATATCCAATATCACTTAAAGGTTCTTCGCTTTAGAAACTGTTTGATATTCAACAATAAATACATCGCTGAATCAATATAACTTAATTGTATAACGTATAATTATACTGGTTTATTATGGATAGTACAACGTGTTACTACGAGTATATTGTGATTGGGTGTGGTGGAATAGGAAGCGGAACTCTCTACTGGCTTTCCAAGAACACCAACAGTGGTAAGTAACCGCATTTTCAATATTACACATAAATGAATAAATTCAAGGAGTTGCATGATATTTTTTTTGTTTTGCGTGTGTGATATTTTTACCCTCTTCGTACCCGGTAAACGTTAAACAACGTCGGAAAAACGTTCGAACATTTTTTTTTCGTCACGGACCTAGGCCATGAATAACTTTACTGGTTGCTACGTCAACATAGAGTCGTGAGAAGGATGAACATCCCCTGATGGGACGTAATAATACGTCGTTCGTTTGTATATCCGTTTGGCCACGGCGTCAGTACAACGTCGACATTTGAACGGTACGTTGGAAGGACGTTTTAATGTGGGACATATGCAAGGACGTTTTCTGGACGTCGGTTTACGTCCCGATGTCGAGCGATCATCTTCGAATTCGTCCCGATGTCGAGCGATCATCTTCGAATTCGTCGCGATGCTGTTGCGAAGTTGCTCCTACGTCCACGACGAAAAAGAACGTCCCTTAAACGTCCATATTGACTCCAAAACGAACGTGCTTTCGACGTTGCCAAGTGAGTCTATTTGGATGTAAAATAAAATTGATTGAATGCGGGTTTGATACTTTATTTGATCTTGTTATTCATATAGGTGTTTTGGGACTCGAACAGTTTCAACTTGGACACGATCATGGTGGCTCACAGGACCATTCAAGGATCATGTTAGTCTAAATCCTTTCTGCTTTGTTATAATAAATAATAATATAATACATGTAGGCCTATATTTATAATATAAGTCTATCTTAAAAGTGCTTTGTTCATATAAACTAGGCCCATATAAGATGATAGAACGCGTGCAGTAGCAAAACAAGCAGTTAAAAAGACGGATCATGTTCATGTCTATTGACCTAAATAGCATATATTGAAATAGTTGCTTCGCATATCATTCATGGGGATAATTGCAAAATATATGATTATATATTAATCTTTATGAGTAATCATAAGTTTTGTATGGCTAATTATAATTCTTATTGTCTTTGCGACGGTTTACATTTTTTGTCAACGTTTTAACTGTCAAATATACGGTTTTATATTTTCAGACGTCATCTTTATAAAAGTTCAATATATACGAAGCTGACTCGAGATATGTTTGATGCGTAAGTAAAATTTACAAAATGGAAAATGATCAATATGTTTTATGGTAGGCTATAATCCATTCATCGAATTAAATTAATGATGAATGTAACCGTTTTTTTTGAAAAAAAAAAGCATTTTGAAAAAAAAAAGTTATTATAAGTAGCATAAGTAGAACAGAAAACAAAATTTCCCCCTTTGAACGTTAACATTTTTACAAAAGGTGTTCACTTTTCCCAAATATGATTAATGACAGTTAGTTAGATCATTGCATTTTTCAATTTTGTTATAATAATTCTCATTCAATTATACGATTATGAATTAAAGTACCATTCAAACCAATCGACAGGGGTAAAAAAATCAGAATTCCGTATTTTTTTCATCTGAAACAATAAATAAAATAGTTTAAAAGCGCAAGGAAACTATTCATTACAGATGGGAGGAAGTAGAGAAGGAATCGGGAGTTCAGCTGGTGCATAAATGCGGAAGTCTGCAAGTGGCGAGACGGGGAACCTTTGGTTTCGAAGAATTTGAGGAAAATGCAAAGGCGTTGGATGCACACAATATACCGTATTATTGTTTTATTAATACGCATGGTTATTATTGAATAATTAAATCCTCGAATACTATAATCCGAGAATTTCAGAAATTAAAGTGATAGATAACCGAAATCCCCCAAAACTGTGGACATCTAAAATAACCCACCCCCTTTTTATACGTTATGTATTGCATAATTAAGGTCCTCCCTCTCCAACTCTCACTCTCTCACACATAAATTGTGAATATGCAAATTTTAAATGTATTGGTACCTCAAATCCTCAATATCGAGCTTGCATAAAAACCCCAAAATGAGTAAATGTTATGTTATCATTATATCATGCTGGGGTTTTTGCAAGCCAGCGGAGAGTTTCTTTGAATAGATACCATCGACGCTCGGTAAATATGCTCATTTCTCGCGTCTCACAATACGTTGCAACAATCACAGAGGCCCTATATCAGTCCGAAGGGAGGTTCTTATGATTGCTCTCATATTCATGTTATAAAAGCAATATTTAAAAATATATTTTTATTGGCAGGTACGATCGGCTGTCTGCAACCGAGTTAATGTCCCGTTTTCCACAATGGCGCGTTGCAAATACCACCGAGGCCCTATATCAGGCCGAGGGAGGCCTCGTCGATGCAGCTTTAGGTAGAATCTAACTATAAAATGTATGCTTAAAATCAAGAATGCCATATATATGTATTATATATATGCGTATATTAAATCCATATTTTAGCCACTTTATTTAATATTAAATCGAATGCAGTACAACAATAACACACGTTGTAGCATTGGTATATTTTAAAAACGTTTATACTTAAAGATAATCACTATAAACTTATACTACCCATAGATACTAAATATGTGTATGGTAATAAAATTGTTTTAAAAAATCTTAACTCATCCAGGCAATTCGGTGCATATTCAATTGGCGAGGGCGAATGGCGCTGAAGTTATTGAGAATTGCGCCGTGATGAGGCTGGAGCCTATAGATGGAGATCAATGCATAGTGAGTCGTTAACTTATCTGAATAATTTAAACTCTATATATGCATAAAACAAAGTAAATTATTTAGTAAATTTTGGAAGAAAGATCTCGAAATAGCTTCAATGTGGTCAGGCCCTTTCACTTTTTCATCGCATATATTGATAATTGTGGTGACCTGATACCATTATGTTTACTCAATTTTTGATGAAATCTTATATGGGGCAATTCCACGTAACTTTGCCATAGGGTAGACAAAATTATATTAATAGAACAGCAAACTATTTATTTTTATCTAATAACACAATGATTAAACTGTACA
>LQRL01013148.1:0-20026 GCA_001703475.1 Hydroides elegans | reverse complement strand
TTTTTGGGGGGGGGGGGGTGGTGGGGAATATGAGCTAACCGAATTATCATTTATGCTCAGATATAGTTATACGTAGAAGATTCAACGTTTTTCTACAATGTTAATGTGTGGCTTCATATAACGTCACAGTATAAATAACATACACGAGTTTATATGGTACGGGCCGTATGATACGACATTGGCAAATATTTGTATTTTATGACGAATATATAAAAACATTAGGGCAAGATTTGGTTATGTTCAAACAAGGGGTCAATTTGTTTGTTGCCAAAATAAATTATGCAACAGTGAGAAATCTTGGCAGTCAATAGTATACATGAAATATGCGTGCTAATAAGGTTGGTCGACAACTCACCCAAACACCAACTCACCCAAAAACCGACTCAACCAAATTTGTTTGGTCAACTCATACAAGTTTTTGGACAACTCACCCCACAATTATTTTTTTATATATTTTTCTTTCTTAAAAACAAATGCAACACATTATATTTTGGCAAAAATGTGAGTTTGAGGTTGTTTCCAAAATAAAAGATGAGAAGATTATTCGGTGATGTTCAAAGCCATTACAGTATACGAGAAGTCAAGAACATAATGCCCCCATCTAAGGTGTTTATTATGCTCTGTTAAACTATAAAATATCAATAACGGTTTTTTTTGCAGTGAGACAGAAATCATAATGTACCACAGCGTACCGAAAATATGCGAGAAAATTTAACGACTCTAGAAGTGCGCATATTCAACTTCGCATTACCGAAGTTTATAAATATAGGCATTTTACTTTTAAACATAAAATGTAAGATGAATAAACGAAAAATATTAACAGCAAAATTGCAGTTGAGTGCAATTCTGAAAGCTTTTAACATATTTCGATAAAACAAATTATATTTAGTTTTGTTTTTTGTCAATATATAATTAGAAAATGAATATATTTGCATACATAAAAATAATATCAAGCAATGGGATCTTCCATTTAATGCGACTGAAAATCTAATAAATATTTCATCCCAAGATGTGATAAGCATATTAATGAATAAATCTATGTGACATGCATCTTATCCCATTGTCAATCCTACAAAATCCCACAAATCAAAATGCAAAAATTCTTTATAACTCAGAAACGATTGAAAGAATTAAGCGTTTTTACAATACATGCAAAAACACGTAATCAAGATTAAATATTTGATTGAATAATCACAGTCTGTTCCCATCCCTAAACCTTACGACCACCCAAGTTTGACAGCCAAAATAAAATAAATACAGACACATACTAATTACAGTAATTTACTATGGGCTGTCCTATTTTAGTGCCTATTTTTTATATCTACTATTTATAGCCCCGTATTACATCGATTTCTTGTACCTCGTTTAAATAGATTACCTCATATTAATCTAATCTAGTTAAGGCTTGCATCATTCTGTCTTAGTTCAACCCAAAGAGCATTTGGTTCGTCAGTCCCCTGTCGCATGTCTACTGTACTTTGAAGTTTCGGTACATCTTAGAGTATCAGAAATGATTAGCACGGATTAAGAGTTGATGATAACTCGGATTATATGGGATTGACACAAGCATATGCGTGCGAACATGTGTGAATCTTGACGATTTATGAAGAAATCTTTTGTGAATAATTTCACTGATTGATGTGTATGTACATGACAAAGGAAATAACACTTTTTGTTAAGAGTTTTTTTTTTCGTTTGTCTTCCTCTTTTCCCGTATCCCCAACTTCAGTTGGTCAAACAAGTGATGACCATTATTTACATTATTAAGATTAAATTTAACAATATCATACTGAGAAGTTATTGAATTTTGAAACCGACACGCCTAGTAATTACAATAGAAAGCGCTTTAATAAGTGTTGTCACTCCATTACGGAAACCTTTATTTTGAAAAAGAAACCCATTTAATATCTATTTATTAACACTAATGCCTTACTAATTTGTATTTATACTCAAGCAAAGTTGAAAGACCTTGATGTCGGATTATATAAAAGCTCCAAAGCATTGTCCAGCGTTGCAATTTAATTAGACTTCTATGTGCACCCTGTTAAATTAAAATGTCCAAACATTATAGGAGATGGAAATCCTATTGAGATATTTTGCATTAATTTGACGAAATGCATTAAATCTGGGTGTGGGTCAACCAAAACAGCCCCTCCCTTTCCCAATTACAGTGCTGAATTGAGTTATATAATTGAAAGGAATGTCCCCATTTCTAAAAATAGATGGACAGCAAGGGTCATAGCCCCTCGGAAACCAGGGTATGAACTTTGAGCCAACTAAAACTGATGTAATTGGAAATGACTTTCCATTAAAAAATGTTTGAGAACATATATAGATCGACGAATACTGACTTTATGACGGGTGGAAACATATGTTAGTTATATATAGGATAACTAACTCTTTCGAGTCGATATGAAAAATATCGCGAGGCGTAGCCGAGATATTTTTCATATCGGCGAGAAAGAGTTAGTTATCTTATATATCGCAGGGCTCGTTTAATTTCGACTCGTTTGATAACAAACAATGCAAACAAATGTTAAAATTGTCAAAGTTGACATCCTTGACGACATTGAATATTGGCTTTTCATGTACAGAATATTAAACTCATAGTTTGCAAAACCATCATATTGTGTATGATAAATCGCTAGATTTAGAAGATTAAACCTCGTAATACAATTATATCGGCTATATTCTTTTAATTTTATGATATTCAAATTACTAATCAATGCCGATAGCCCCGTTGAAAATCAGACCTTTTAATTGTTTTCCAAGAAAAACACGTGATTTCTAAAGAGTGTTCGGGTCAAGGTTCTTGATTTCAACAGTTTCGTTACGGTCGACTACATTTCTCTATAGGGATTCATAATCAAACACGTCTGTTTATATTTGATGAAAATTTTAACCGGGGTTTTTACATCGTTTTAGCAACACACGACAACGACTTACCGGTATTCCATGTTTATTTTTTTCATCATGACACACGTGATTGTTGCTTTACATTAGTTTGAGAACTCAAATAGACCAAATTTACCTGACCAAACAATGGCCGTTACATGAAAATAACACACTGCCGACAGTGATGAAAGTGTGTTATTAAATATATCACCCCTGTTGTTCACTATATAAAACGCACCAGCCATGCGATATAAGGTTTTAAAAGTATGTAAGATGTGACAAAATGTCAAAAACTATGTTATAGTTTTGTTGTGTAAAATATTGATGATTGATTGAATCGACAAATATTACAGTAAAAACGCAAATCGAAACAGTATTGACCAATCCAAGGAATCAGTTTCATTTTTGGACCCTTTGTTATATAAAATTGCAAATTTTTGTAAAGCGTCTCAACCATAAAATTACGAACTATCGTCCTTATTTTGAAATCTTCGGCTTATAATATTTGGAGCCAAATTCCAAATTTTATCCGATATTATTGTTTTTTTTTAGCCAAAAAGAAGTAGGATATGTATCTCATTATGCACCCATCCAGGGTTAGTGTATTTTATTACTCAAGTGTTCAATAGAGAAAACAAAATCATGTTTCATTTTCTTTGTTTCGATTGTGAATCAATGTTAAATCCAACATATTGGATACAATTTTGAAAAGAAACCTTTGTTTACTCTCTTTGTGTATCATATATTCCTTCTTTACATTCATCTCATTAGAAATTCACAAAACGAAATATGACGCTCACACGGGGAGGTTTTTTATACAATGACTATGTAGGGGATTTGTTTATATGACTCAAGTATTTTGTTATTTTGTGTTGTCATTTTAGCGATATTGAGGAGTTTCGAATTGCATTGTGTAAACTCGATCAGTCGGTTCTCAGGACCTATTTGGGTATTGGGGAACATATAATGGTGCGATCACACACAGTAGCGATATCTGTAAAATTGATCCCGAAATATGTCCTAACAATATCGCAGGCAAAATAAATTTATATTTTGTAGGGGCTATATCGCACAAAAGCAGTTTTAATTTTGGAAACGGTTTGGGTACGATATTTTGTCGACCAATTAGAATGAAGCCATCCGAAACATATTAACTTTTCCATTCAATTCAAATTTTGATATAAAATCCAGTGTTGCCAATGTCGCGGGAAATGTCGCTTGTTTTCAGGGGCTTTCGCGGTATTTATTTTGGCTTTCGCGGGTTGCTTGTTTTTTCGCTTGTTTTCGGAATTTTATTCTTTTTTGCTATATTTTCTTTATAAATTTTTGAACTTAATTGAGATTTTTGACGATGAAAAATTGATATTTTTAAAAGATTAAATGAAAATATTTTCTTTCGCTTGTTTTTAGTGGTTTTCGCTTGTTTTCAGCGATTTTGTCGCGTTTTTTTCATCGCGAGAGTTGGCAACACTGATAAAATCATTTGAAAACATATTCGCTGCATTATCACTTGCAATCATTTTCACCCATCTCATCTATAGTTTAATACACATCATTCGAGTCTAGCCGCTAGACTCAAATACATATTCGCTAAAAAATCGCTCTTCGCTTTCGCTCTCTTTTCTGTCACTTAAACATATTACACATAACGTAAATATCAATGTAGCAATGTAAATGAATGTGGTTAGTCAAACTATTTCTCAGTTAACCGATCTGGTCCCCCGGCCTTTTGCAAACATATGGCGACTCCAGAACTGTCAAGTTTATCACGCCTTCTCAATATTTGACTCCAGATAAGATTTTTTTCTCTGACTTGATTACAAGGTGTTAATGTGTCGTATTGCCTTCTAGCATTACCAATGGTTATGGACTTGAATATTATATGGATTAGCGTGATATAATGGACTAACTATTCAGATTTGTGTTAATCATGCAATTTGATTGTTCAAATCAAAAAATTGTTTTCTTATAGTCATTGATTGAATGGGAAATATATCTATTAAGATTATTGTCTCTTAAGTGTATTGCCTTTGTATTCAAATTTAATAATTTTTCTATGATAATAACACTATATGTTTAATAAATATATTCGAACGATATGAATTACCAAATGAACTTAACTATTTAGACCATAAATCAATTTCCAGTATTTTCATACTAAGCTTACGATCCTCCCTTTGTACATACTCGAAACTCATTTCAAAATACAGTATACCACGGTTAATTTGAACACGGATAATTTTAATTTCAGTGTAATTTGAAGTGTTTTCTCGGTCCCGATTCTGTATTTTTCATTCATTTATACCAAATTTTATTCGGATAATTTGAAGTTCGGATAATTTGAACTAAATTTTTCGGTCCCGAGCACTTCAAATTATCCGTGGTGCACTGTATTAAAGTTAACTTCCTTGCTCCCTAACTTTACACGGAAATCAACAAAATAAGCAGAAATCATAATAAAACGCAATCATGCGAAATTATTGAAAAAAAAAGTCACAATAACCTCATTTGATTCTAATCTTTGAACAGTTCGGGGCAAGTTAACCTCTGCGTCGAATATAAAGCAAAAGGGTCCCTTCGTAGCGATTCTAATATTTGATAGTTTATGCTCGGCTAGGCTAAATTGTGATTTAATCAACGTTAAGAAAATATATTGAATAATACAGTGAATAAGCTTCTATTAACACAGGTGTCAAGGCTCATTGTAATGATGGTATGATATCGACATGAGGATTTCTGGCAAGAAGGGTTTTACTCTACGAAATAAAACATATTTTTGCATGAAGACATTTCAAATGTCACATCTCCCCTGGTCAATTTCTAAAATGAGAAAAAGCATCGTAACTAAGGAAATACTTATTGATTTAGTTAAATTTATTATATATTTATATAAACACAGGCCTGAATATAATCGATGATGGCTGTCCTGACTGGTCACATTTTCTCATTTAACTTCTACTTTGCACGGTCTTGCTAAGACTCAATCTGATTTGACTGCGATAACGAAATGTCCCCAGGTCGTTTGCTAACTGAAGGAACTTATGCATTTTTATCAGAGCTTTATCTAAATCTTGCTGTTTTATGTTACGTTCGATTCAATAATATCGGGGATATGCTGAAATGTTTATATATTTATTATATAAATGTTTATGTATAGTAAATGAATTTAATAAGGACAAAAAAGTGTGAGCTACTCGATATATTCCTAAACAAAATCGTATAGATACTTCAATTTTAAGAAAAGTCCATTTACCACGGCACTACCACCATATTATTAAGTTGTAGCTACCAGAACATTTCACATCTTATATCTACTTAAATTGCCCATAAAGATATATAATTTGAACCAAACATTAATCAAACCATATTTCATGCATTTTTCTTAAATGGTCAGCTTTATATCAAAACAGTCCATTAATTTGCACTGGACACTATATACATGTATCTTAATGACAAATAGCCGTTGCTTTGCTTCATAAACAGTGTCACCTCAGTGAATAGCATCTTGATTTAGATGGATACACTCCCTGGCGCTTTATTAACCAACACATTATGATTTGCGAAGAGGGAAATTTACACAACGCCTATTAGAACGTCAAAATTATCCGAAAACAATCTATTAATTGTAAAAGATGTAAAATATGTATATATACAACGCCAATCGCATTTAAATTACACCTTATAATCATACAGCGACTTTGTTGAGATTTTTTTTCTTCTCAAAATTCATTAATTAAATCACATAAAATGCCATAAAGAACAAGCTACTTTGAAAAGTTAAATGAGAATGGAGAATGGCTTGAGATTCAATTTTTTCACCATGACCTGCACCCCAGTCTACACAAAACCTCATCATGACCTCATGGCGATCTCATATGAGCTAATTTTAGGCCACCATGAGCTCATGATGAGGTTTTATGTCGACTGGGATGGAAACGGTACCGTTAATACACCTCCCTTTGCGTTGCATGTCTTCCACACTATTTCGGATTTTCAAAATAATAAAATAATATCAAACTGAAGAGAGTGACCATTTAATTTGCCATTAGCACAGCAAGCCACATTAATCACAACACTTTTGATTTGAAATTTATAAACTGACCCGTTGAATCATTCTGACAAATCTCATGATCAAGCAACGCCCAGCTATCAACGCTTGGGCCAGCAAAAATTCATCTCTCTTAATGAACTGATGTTAATGAGCTAACGGACAACAATAATAAATACCAACTAAAAACCTTCATAAAACATGGAATTTAAATATTTATATAATGATAAATTCTTAGAAGTAAGTTCGAGCAAATCCTCTAAAATAGTTAAATTCGATTAAGTTATTTTCGTTCTTTAGCCTTAGAAATTTAGAGTAATATCGCTTTCGAGACAGATGAAACTTTGACTTTGATGCCAAATTTAATGAATCTCGGAGTCTTGATGACTTGCTAGTAGCAAGACGGTCAGTCTTTTTTCTTTTAAATGGATAAAAGAATTTACGCCTGCAGTCTTCAGACAGACTTATTCTTAGAACACATCTTGTTAATTATGATGTATCACGGGCTTGGACACGAGTTATTAATGTCCGTTTAAAGCTCTTTTGTCCATCTTTTGTTAAAGGCACATTCCTAAGCGACGGGTCACGGTATTTTTACTTTCACACCCTTCTATTATCAAGCAAAATATGCGCATTTCAGATGCAGAGGTCTCGATAAGGCGAATTTGATTTTCGTTTCGTCGAATTCACTGTTCACATTCAAGTGGAATTTTTGGTTATCGCTGCCAGTTAAAAATGTGGCATTTTGTTATAAGCAAATAACTAGTTAAGGTTTTAAGTTTTCAGTAAAATTTAAACATACATAGGTGTAGACTGAACGAGGTGTAGGTTAGCGGTTGTTTTGCTCAAACTCCCTACGCATAGTGCTATCTTAGAAAGCAGATTCTACCGTTTACTGATATAAATGTATGTTTATTTAGTGTTTTAAAACTGGACCTTATATACTATATATGATGTATTACTCATATTAAAACGACTGTCAGTAACTTTTGCTGACAGCTGTTCAACTCTATGGTCACAATATGAGCATCGCCAAAAGGCCCCACGCAACTGCATCATACAAAAAAAATATCGACCACCTTTTTGCATCCAAAATCCACCAGACAAGGTTGTCACCAAAAATAGTGTCACGCACCAGACAAAAAAAATGACGTCAATGGACGAAATAGAATTGAAAGTCTTTGCATTGTAGTGCAGTTGATTTGATGTTGAAGTACAAATAAGTTGCATTGCAATTTACATATAACATGAGAATGTTAAAATGACATTAGGTTACTTAATGTATGGCGACGTCGCCAAGCGTTAGATTAGACGTCGAAACATATGTAAATTGTTCATTAAAAAAAATATATTTTTAGCGATCGATTCCCGATATAAAAAATGCAAAACAAAAAAAAAAAACAAAAAAAAAGCAGATAGACAAGATACAGTGACGTCGTTATTATTTTGCTAAGTCGTTTTAAAGGCGCAAAAGACATTCTTAAAACGTTAATGTCGGACGTCATATGTCAACGTGTGTGTCACGTCGAGTAACCTCTAACTGAGAGGGATAAGGTATTGTCTTGCATCTTAGGATATAACATATCCACATTACAAAGATGATGGTCTCATATTCACTTCCCATTTATTCACATTTTGAGAAAGTGAACAGTTTTTGTGAAGTTCAGATGTATTTATAAAGAAAGAAACTTAAGTCAGAAATATGAGTGTGTTTTCATATTCTTGATTTAACAAACAAATACATGTTTTGTTTAATCTTTTATTTAGGTAAACAAAGAAAATCGATCTGATGTCATTCAATTTGTTGATAAAAATTGATTTCAAATTCAAGATTATTTAAGTCACCACTTATTTATATTTCATATTATATTAGACAACAAATTGTTTTATTGTATGTAAATCAATATGTAACAAAAATAAAATTTACATAAATTTGACACTTATTACGATTATTGCGATCATAACTTTTGATTAAATCATAAAATAATGGATTATTGTGCTTTGAAGTAGAGTGCATTAAACTGCCATAAATATACCAGGGAATGAAAAATGGTGTTTATGAGTATAAATATCAAAACAACGCAATATTTAAACAAAGCACATCGAAAAGTTATTTTTGAATGCTGATAAAATGATATTGTTGTTGCTTTGTTTAGAGAGTAAAATTTAAATCAGCATTTTTAAAAATGAAATTCGGCCAAAATCTGTTACATTGACGCAACCAGAATGCTCACTCTTTTCAACGTCAAGGGTCATAGACGTAACTTAATGAATACCCTACTTGTCTGTATACAAATGAAACTGTGCTTAATAGGCTACGATAACAAAATATTTTTTTATCAACGAATATATTATTGATTATTACTATCCACGTATCCTAAAAGTAAGAGCCAAAACCAGCTGTCGGGTTTTTTTAAAGTTTTTTATGTAGCATGGTACATCGATGATGAGCCATGCATTTCAGCAATGCGAAACATGTGAGGTCATCTTAGCATCTTTTGGTATGTACCCCTTAGTATGTCAAAGGGCAACATAGCTTCTCATTATTTTTCTTCATTTGCATGTGTTACGGAGATGACATGCAACAATGTTGGCAAAAGAAATGAATAAAATACATGTTTGTCTTGTGTTTACATTGTATTAATTCATACTTGAACAGATACGAAAAATGCCTTTCCAATGTAACTTACTTTATAATGATAAAGTCTAACTATCTCGTTATGAACAACAATAATCACATGATATATTTCAGTTTTTAATATTCGTTTCAAAATGATTTCATAAGCGCATCATCTTTCTATCTATAGAATGACTTAAATCATACACAAAACATCAAAACGCCAATATATTTTTTTATTTTATATATAATTAAAATGGAAGGGAGGGAAGGGGATGAAAAATTACAAGATCAAACATAAGGCAACATCAAGGGGGCTTCTATTTTGTCAACTCCTTTTTGTCAAACGGGGTCAATTTGGGGCTTAAAAGGGGTTAAGTACTAGGCTTAAAAGTAACGAATTAGTAGGAAACACCCACTAAGTTTATTTTGGGTTGGGGACAAAAGTGCAAATGATAAGTGATGGGGAATTGTCTTCCGTATGTGGGTCATATAGAATTGTAGGGTTTTAAAAGTAGGGTTTAACCCACATTTGTAAGGGTTTTATCCGAAACTGCATGGCATTTTCTTTTGATGTAAAACAAATTCATAAACATAATTTTTAGAAGTATATGTTGGTTTTCGGACATTTTTTTAACTTAATGCAGTCCATTTCCATTTTCCATAAATGTCGAACATTTATCTAAACTATTTATTATAATTTCCTTGTATTTCATAAGATTGACACGCGTTTGTCCTCAAACTTTATTGAAATGCTAGGAGCATATATTTTTTCTTCTATTTCGACATAGAACGTATATTTCAGATCGGGGGTTCGTTATCTATAAAGATGAATGAGTTGGTTCTAAAAATCACGTGGATAACATATAAATAAGTCTGTCATTAAGAATAGATGGATGCTGAGTTCGACAAAAAACTAACACTTAAAAGCGGTTTGTTTTGTGCAAAGATAGGTTCTTTACTCATTCTGGTTTATAGCGATTTTTTTTACATTTTCGAGCCCTGTCAAGCTATCTTGTGATAAACGATAAAGATCATTACTGGAGTCTCAGCTCCGAGCCCTCTTTAATATACAATATATGATGTATTATAACGGTTTCTTTACACATGTTTTCATATATATTTTGGTACCGTTTGATCGATGACATTATACTAAAACGCACTTAAAATGATAAATAAGAAAAGCTTCATTCTCCACAATTGGTCGTTATTAACAGGAGGGTAGTAAATGACTTTTTTACTTTTATAATTTATAAGCTGTTATTTGTAATAGCTTTTAACCGTATAATCTATATTTTGTTATAATGTAATAGCTTCAGAACCACACACGTTTATTAATCAAATGGGAAACTTAAAGCATAACGTGATGGAAACTTTTGACATAGTTTTAATAAAATGTCATCAAGCCATTATTTTGCAATACAGTTTTTGTTTTACTAGAACCTTTCCCGAACAGTTTACGGAGTCTCTTCTATGAAATGATATTGTAATGATACTTTAACCTCTTTTAAAACGAAGCACTATCGTCCAAAAAAGACCCATTAACAAGGGATGAGTAGCCTCCTTATTTCATCAAAAGAGAACTTATTATATCTTCCAACTTATAGAATTTCAAAATATAGGGGAAAGCCTCAGAATGGCTTTGCCTTTTCATGTTATCTTTGCAAATATGACCAGCATATCGCATTTCAGTTTAGGAATACATAGAAGGAGGGGATTATCTTTTAAGGTCAAAAGCCTAGTGTGCTTTACAATCTAAGTTCTTTTATAATATAAAGAGTACATTGTCTTTATTTGTCTTTGTATTCATGTGTTATTGGTATCATATAGCTGCCCTAGTTACCCGTTTTGTCCAGGGGTTCGTACCGTTAGCCAAAAAATAATTGTTTCAAAGGTCACGACCAAAACAGTTAACAAATTATTCGTGACTCTTGCGCTGTACTTGATCATGCGCGGATTTACATAAGGGTTTTCCCAGTTAGCCTCGTATACATGTATAGTTTATATTGATACCCTCGCTCTCACCCCACCCCAAAACCTTGGATATATTTTTTCCGGATCTGGGTCTGTTGATCTAGTTATTTTCTCAGGCTACGTTATGCCAACGCACAACGGTTATAGGTTAGAACCAACCTAACCCTTAAGTTCGTCCAAATTTCGAACAAAGTACGGATATTGATATCAAACTATTGGACAGTTTTTGTTTTTTCTTTGGACTCATTTACCTTCTCATTTAGGTAGATATTAACTTTTCAAAAAAATCGTTCCGATTTCTCGCAAGGCCGCGTTCATGCAAACAAAAACGCCTGAAAACAATTTATCCCTTCAGTTCAAGCAATAAGCGGACAATTTATGGCAATTTTTACGAGCTTTATTTTGCGTGAACGTGCCTTACAACTTTTTCCCGAATTCCGGGAATTAGCCACTAAATCCAAGTTCAAGTGATATAACCAATCGACCCTGTTCACCGCCCTTTAACCAATATTGACTGATTTTACAGGTTAAATAAATAATATTCAAGTATAATGTGACAATAATTACAGGTCCTCATAAAACTCAAGGGTCTTAACACCCTGACTTCATAACAGTATCAACATATGATTATCTGGGCTACTTTAATGGATTTGCTCTCTAAATCTGGTATTATCGCTTATATGCGTATTTTGTTTATGTTTATTGTTGGGTAAACAAACGTAATAGTTTCAAATGAAGGAGAAGTAAATAGCAATCACAAGTTATTGATATGCTATGAAAAATAGGGGATATACGTGTATATAAGCGGTAATCTGCATTAACATTAATTGATAAAAATATGCAAATTTTTATGTAATATTAAAGTCGTCGGTCCAATTGTTTGTAACGTATATAATCATATATGATAAACAAATATATATATATAATCAAAATAACATAAAACATTCACTAATTTGATAGAAAGATGAAAGCAACAATTATGAATCTGATATGTTTATAATAACATGTTATGTAGGGTTAAATATACACATCAAAGGAATATATGGGGCCACAAATGACATTTTCGGTTAAAGTGATATTTTACTGAAATATCTCATAAGACATGCAATTCAATTATAACATAGAGCATTAAGTATATATGCATGAAAATGTGATTTATTTGTTCGAACAAAAATGTATATTTATTGATACATACAATAAAATAAGGCATAAATATGTGATAATAGCTAATACAATCATGAACAAAATTTACAATTTATGTTAGTGTTTTTAAAAATATGTTTTAATATACAAAACAAAAATATTCGAGTCTTACATTCTGAGGAATCAAAGCCTTTTTTAACTTTACCACTTACCCCTTGTCTACACTAATGAGTGAATCAGTGGGTAATGGGAAGGAGGGAACGAAAGATGAGTAAATAGAAATTTTCGGGTTAGATGTTATTTATTTATAGATTATCTATGAAGAAAAAAAATAAGGGTAGCTCCTTTAGTTACTCTTAGTATACTTAAACAACCACTCACCGACATAGCACACAGCACACCGTCTTATGCATTGGAACATGTTCATCATCCCCTTCTCCGAGAATTGCACTGAGGTCCGTATGACTGCATTTATGTTCGGAATGGTCCAAATCGAGGCCGCTCCCAAACGACTGTCCATTTTCTTCGTTGTACTGATCCGATAAACGTTGCTTGTATGTGTTTTTGGGCGTGTGCATTGAAAGCGAGCGACCAACGTGTTTTGGTGTACTCGTTGATGTAGGCCTACGAGGTGTACTGGTATTGGAGCCATTGGAGTCAGTTTGCTTTTTGATATCATCCCCAAAAGCGAATTCACTGTCATTTCCGGTTATACTGCCTTCTGCAGATTGTGGGGGAGGTGTGTGGATATATGTGTTGCCCGGTGTATCGATGTATTTTGTGTCATGGGAATAATCCCAATTATCGCTCGATATTCCGCCATTATCGCCCAAAATCCCGCCATTATCGCTCAACACATCTCCTTTATCGCTCAACACATCCCCTTTATCGCTCAACACATCTCCTTTATCGCTCAACACATCTCCTTTATCGCTCAAAACCTCTCCTTTATCGCTAATGATTCCTCCGTTATCGCTCGCCGTGTCCTTATCACCACGATTGACGCTATCCCGACTACTGTGCAGACCGTTGATTTTCGTGTCGCTGCCACCCAATTTGCCGTTTTTCGGAATTTTCCGATCTTTCAGCAGATCGTGCCGATCGCTTTCCGACATTTTGCGATCGGGTCCGTCGTTTGATGCTAGGGATATGCCGCTATCTTGCTTTTCTAGAACCATGGTAACACCTAGTAAAGCCTATCACATATTCTAGAAAGGACCTTCTAGAAAAGAGGCAAATATCCGTAAAGGTAACTTGTAGAATTATCCGCTAATATAGTGGAATTATCCGTGAGGAAACTAGAAGCTTGCTTGTTACTTAGATCCAACTATACAAAAGTATAAGTTGTTGTCGAGATTAAATTTCTTTGTTGACGCTACGATCTACGAGTAGAATAGTTTCTTCAAATTCTGCAATATGGAACAAAGCAAAACATAATATTATTAAAATTCAAGAAATTAAATAGTATACAACACAATGGAATGAGGTAAGAAAATATTAAAATCACAATTTAAGAAATATCCTTTGCTATTCTAAACGAAACAAAAGGATGAGGTAAGAAACATAAATACGGTATAATAAAACTCATGAAATCATTGGTGCATTTTGATGTTTTTGTAGTGTTTTGGTTTCATTTTTTAAAGTGTATGATAAGTGTATATGTGAACCCACAAATTTTACTTGTGGTTTCTTAAGTTGTGTAACACAAAAAATAAAGACCCCTAAGCGTGTATATGTTTTTTTAATTCTTTATATCACTTACGTACAAAAATAAGAAACTGATATTATGGCTAATTAGAAGCTTTCAAGACAATGACCAGGGGGGCTTTTAATGCAACAAAAAGAAAAAAAACATGGCGACAACTTATGGTGATGGTTTTTGAGCACTTAAACACATCAGACCAGCTTAATTGATGTTTAACAGGGTGAGAAAAACAATTCTTATGAAATATATGAATATTGTTATTTACCGTTTATTACAGTTTCAATATGTATGTATGTTTTTGAAAAAAAAATGTATGATAGATAAAATCTGGCAACAGAAAGTGTCAAATCGTGTCCATTGAGTCCCCTATTAGTTTATTTCTGCAAAACGCATAGTTTATGATGATGGAACCCCGGAAGTAATTACTGAATCGAGTCCTGATTAGTAATTACCGTATAAGTTTTTTTTTCACATAGTTCTCTACACATGTATAAAATTCCTAAGTGACACGCGTTGCTAAAAGTAAAAACACTTCATTGTTTTAAGTTAATGGCTATTTCAGTCCCGCAATTTAAATACAGATTTTTTTCTGGGTATTTTTGAAGTGTATTAACCTTCACGTTGTCTTAGGGATAGTGTATTTTTAATTAAATGTCACATCAGAACAATCTACGAATTGAGATTGACTTCAAATTCAATTTGACTTAAACAGTGATGCTATTTTTATTCAATTAATGCATTTGTCAGATTAAATATTGATTTCGTGTTGATAATGTATCTTAACATCCCCCGTTTCCTTCATTTGATATCTATGGTAAAAAAATGTATTTAGGACACAGTTTCAGTTAAATGGACATTACTATGCTAACTGTGGCTCATATCGAATAACAAAACTTTATTCCTAGACTGATGCCAAAACTTACAAAATGATTGTATTATGCAATGAAATTAGAAAACAAGATGGAATTCGAGAATCAAGTGATAAGATAACCTAGTTTAAAATAGACTGAATGAATATCATATTCCTACAAATTTACTTGCATATCACGTCAACGTAACAGAATGCTGAAGTAGGACCCTTGAAAGAAAAATATAATTGCATATTGTACATTGAAAAACATTTCCCTTGCTCAAACACTTTTTTCCATACTATTGGTATTAAATTTGAGCAACAATGATCATAATTGAGAAAAATACCTAGATTTAGGCTTGAAATTACACACATTTCGAAGGTATGGAAAGGTTCGAACAAGCATGATTTAAATATTACATAACAATAAAACAAACGGATCTACTTATAAGTATCTGGAAATATGTTAAATATTCTTAATTGTGACACTTATTTCATTTCATTTACCCTTGATGTTCATAATCGTTGATATAATATATTATGATGGACCAATGTAACGCATTTGACAATGTATACAAAGTCAAGGTTTTAATGAATCAAAACTACAATACAATGAAAATATTAAATTTAACATTTATAGACATGACTGTAATATGCCATAAAGTCAAGGCCTTTTGTGAAAAGATATTTGATTTTTCAATGATAAATATCATAACTGTAAAAGTGAACAGACAAATCTCAACTGTAGCAAAACTGCATAACAGTCTATGTAATATAAGAAGTTGAAATGTCATGGTAACACAATGTTACAATCAAAAGGCATAACATTGAAATTCATAACGGCGGAAATAAACAAAACGCTACATATTCCAAAGGAAAGTTGAAAATATTAAGAAGGGTTTCCCCTGAGGCAAGGCTACAGTTGAAATGTAAATGAAAGGGCTAAGTCTAAATTTTTAAAGTGATGAACAATAATGCATTGACAAACACACATTACATGCATGCTAAATATGCGTGAATATTTTACGGTCGTGTTTATGTATGATATAGGAGATTGTATATTATGACATATGCATGTTGCGTTAATGTGCTGTGTCCTTTCATTTTGCAAATGTGTTTCGCATGTAATAGCGTATCGCATGACAACCTGGGCATAGCATGTCAAAGTGCTAAAATTTGAAAATAGCACAAACAGGACAGAATTATATCAATATTTTACTGAGTAAAAAACAACAAACTAGCTTTTTATCTAGGAGGACCTAGCCATATTGGACCCTTATGCGTCTCAATGGTTAAAAAGGAAAAATAAGATGTTATGTCAAGCTTCTTATATGGCCAGGCTCTAATAGATTTTTTATCTGACGTGAAATGTACAGACGTCCATTAAATGTTTCAAATTATACATTTTTGCTTTCAAAATAACGCAGATCCTAATCTTACACGTATCTCGATCGTGAACAGTTAACAGTTATCATGTCTTTCCAAGGTGAAATGAGTTCATATTTTGAGTCAAAACATAAAGATTAGGCGATTTAAAGCCAGCTTTGCTTAATAAGAAGGTAATATTGTAGAAATATGTGATCAATTGTGCTGAAATTATATTGAATATGATGTTTATTAGTTGTTTCATCAAACGTGTTTTATTAACAGTTTAGGGATAATACAGTTGTGAAAGACTATAGTTACTTAGTTTGGCTATTAGGTTTACTTAACACGTATATGTGCAGTTTATTTGTTTATTTGTTTGTAGTAAAAACATGTCTTAGGCCATCGAAAAACATACTTTAGAGATTTCACTAATACCACATGTAATTCAATGCAAAGGAATCTTAATAGAGTTCTTGCAATAAACCTGTAACCATATTGTCGAAGTTCATTCAAACCAAACTTGTCTATTTATTTATCGGAGCAAAATTTTAAAGTTATAGAAATCATAGAGAAGCAATAAAGCCGGACAAACAGTTTTCCTAAGTGAAATCTTTATTTTATTATTTCAAAACTTAAGATGAACGAATTTTAAAATGACTCAATTGACAGATGACATGTTTTGACTCACCACTTAACACAATTTATTTACATTTGAACTTTAATCAGCTTACTTAAACCCTACAAAACTATTCTCCCTATCGATTCAACAATTGCCAAATTTAAAATTTAGTTAATAAAGTCCAAACTGGCACGATTCAGAACACCCACATTTCGTGATTAGGTATACATTAAACGTGACACATTGATAAGATAGGGATGGGACGAAAGAATAAAAGAGGATTTGAGATGCAACTAGAGAAATGGCTCCAACGACCCAAGCCTTTTGGCATGATAGTGTCTATTTTCTTATTCGTGAAGCGATGGTTTGTTTATATTATTGAGAAATATGACGTTGTTCAAAGAGTAAACAATTACAAACGCACAATTATAAACGCAATAACATAAATTCTTTAAACTTATATTGTCGTCCTTTTACTTATCAAGGTTACAAGTTAGTATTGATATTCATATATTTACAACATTTTTCTTGCGTTTTGACTATAAAATCCAGAGTTTCGCCCCATTAATTTGGCTACATGCTAAATCAATTATTCTGTTAATGTATCACGCATTTATTCTTTATACAATCGCCCTTTTCAAGGTAATATAAATATTTCAAATTGGCCTAGGAAAAATATTTTGTTGATTCTATTATTCAACATTTTACGCCGATACCTATGCAAACAAACAGTTTGTAGAAGAGCAAAACTTTCTGGCCTTTCTGGACAAATAGGTTCCATATAGAGTCAGTGAAGACAATAAGTCAAAAAGGTGTTTGTAAAAATAGAACTTTGAACAATTTGAACAAATGAGTAAAAGCGCAGTGCCAAGAAAAATAAAGCGAGAAGAAAACCCGGATAGTCTACTATAATGTATGATATCGAAATCAAAAATCGCATATCAGAAAGACAAGGCCGGAAAGAGTGAGGGCTTGGCCACAAGGGAAGCTTTATTCGAGATTTTAATTAACTTATGATGACTGGTGCTCTACAACAAAACACGCAAACAATCATTTTTGCATATATATCTTTTATCATATACACTCAAAAAGCTGCCCAAGGGCAGTTATTTTGCTTACTGCTCTTAAATTACATGACACAGTTTTCCTCTCAAATCTAATTGAATAGAGGACTGGTGTGAGTTTTTAAAACCATCATTATAAACAAACTGGCGTGTCATAAATGTCGTCTTCCTATTATCATACAATTGTATCATTATAATGCAGTCGAAAATATGTAACTCATCATTTTTCACAATATAGGGTCTGACTATACATGTATTCCGCGACTTTAATGCTAAACAAGCGTTTTTACCTATTCACATATACCGGGTATTTTGGAAACTGTTTGTAAAATACTCAACCATAAAACGGGTCAGTTTTCTCATCTAAGGTCTCACCTGGTCTTAATGTTAAGAAATAAAACCCTGGTCTAGACTTGAAATATGGCCAAAAGAGCATTTTCAGGTAGTAAAGCGATTGTTAGGCCACAAAAAAGCTCCTTATGAAACCAGACCCTTACGCAAAATTAATGAATGTCCACGATTCATATTTTCAACAGCTCTAATTATCTTTCGTTTATGAGCACGTATACAATGTACATGCTCGCGTGTCAAATCGAGAAGTCAATAAACAATAACAAAAACATTTACTCTTTTGTGTATCTGAACATACAAGTAAAAAAAATATTACAATGCTACCAATGAGATACATAACAGACTCGCATGAAAGGATGTGTTGCTAATTGGGTTTGAAAATGTCGGTTTCATGACTAAAACGTGAATATATTTTGCCATAAAAACTGAACAAGACTGTCCAAGGACAGTGTGCCACAACTTGCCCAACTCAAATTCACACTGTTGAGCTGTTGTAACAACCAAGTATTTGAGACATTTTTCCGCATTTGACGCACTTATGGTCAAAACCATTTTAATCACTTATTCAAATCATAAATAAACATATTCTTCTATAAAAATTAGGCTTAAACATTGGATTTTTTTCCCTTCCTACATAATAACCAATCACAAGGATAATGTATTTCATTGCTTGTTGAAAAATTATTGCATCAAAGTCGTAGCAAAAAAAAACCTTCAGGTCAAGCGCTTCATTTTAAGCAAAACATAGACTCTCTAGGCCTATTGGTTATGAGAAATGGCATGAAATGTTAAAAATTTGCGACTAGAACTTTAATATTCGTTCGAATATGCAAAAGCCCTTTCTACAGGTCAAGCGCTTCAAGCATCGAGTCTCTGGGGTTACCTGCTCCCAAGATATTGCAAGGACAGTAAAAATCTATTTTCGCACATGCGCGACCAGGATATTATCAAACGATTTCGAAAATATCAAAAGGCTCATATACAGAGTTCGGAGCTTTCATTAGAGGCCAACATTGATTCTATATGCCAACCGGTTCACGAGTTATGGAGATTACAAAATAAAGATGACGGATGGACGGACAGACATTCAAAACATATAACCCCGAACCGATAGATTAGGGCATTTAACATGTTTTATATCATTTATAGTAAATATATATTTTTTAATCGATTATTTTTGTAGAACGACTAATTAAGCCAGACGTATTCCTCTATATCTAAACTGACGTGGGCCATACCAATTTCGAAAAGGAATAGATTTCATGTGAAAGAATGTCTTAATACACCGCGACAGAAATATGATTATTGGACGATCGCAATAGAATGGTGTGTAAAATTTGTCCACAAAAATATTACACAGCAGAACAACTTCGATTATGACGTCATAATCAC